>VYXB01006776.1:588797-599644 GCA_013397135.1 Pachyramphus minor
GGACCCGCCGGCCCCCCCTGCCGGGGGGCCCCTTTCCCTCAGAGCTCCCCCCGGAGCTGCGGCTGCTGGAGTTGGCTCCGCCGCGGCTCTCGGGAGCGAAGGCGGTGACGGGGTTTGGATCGGCTGTCACCGGGGATGAGCCTCCCCAGCAACCCGGCTGTGCCCGGAGCTCCCCAGCTCCCTTCACCCGGCCTGAGGATGGGGACGGGACCCTCCCGGGCCGGACCGACCATGAGACAAGTCTCCTGGTCATCAGGCAGGGTAATGTACCCACAGCAAGGCAACGCGAGCTGTAACAATATAAACGGCCTAAACCCATCCTGTGCCGCTGGAAATGGACAAAGCCTCGTGTGCTTACAAGCAGCAGGACAGCAAAAGTTAAGTGGGAACTCCTTGAGCGGAATCGCAAAGCAGCAGGAGATGATGGGTACCCCTGCTCAGGTAATGAACAGCTATTATGAACCACCTCTGCCTCACGTATTTCCTGAACTTTTCCTTGTTTTCCTTTGCAGGTGCTCACATTCTCCCCCGAGAACCAGTACCAGCTCTGCTGTGGTTGGCACAGCTTTTCTTTCTCGAGGAGCAGAGCCCCGAGAGCACTGCAGAGCTCTGGGAAGAGTGCTGCAGCCTGCTGACCAGCACTCTAATTTGGATACCAACAGCAATGGAAAACTCAGTGACAGCACCAGTTCCTAAACCACACAAATGTGTTCTGTGCTACTGGGTGTCGTTTAATCCTCCAGGGCAAAGATGAGGTCTTACACGTTTCGCTGTGCTCTAAAAGAATTGCATTTTTGCATTCTGTGGCTGTATCACAGAGACGTGCAGTCTGTGGGCATTTACAACAGAACCTGTTGGATCACCAAATTAAACATTAATTGTTAACATAAACGTCACAAAATAAATCATATTATTGTACCCAGTTGCTCATGAAAGGGACGCACTTCCCAAGTAAAATTCGTATGTAAAGGCTTCCCTTAATTTGCCTGGGGTGCCATGCAATTTAAAAATACTAATTAAACTATGATCCTCTTGTGTCCATAAGCTCATGAGCGTAACACTAAACACACAGCTCAGTTAAATACTTTCAAACATGTCTACAATGCAACTATTCCACACAGCCATGCTTGTGGCACCATATCTTTTTTCAAACTAACAGAAATCAGAAAGTTTCAGAGTCAGATTAGGCCAGGGAAATGGAGAAAAAGACCATATTATAACATGGGAAAGGGAACACGAGATAGGAAAGAAAAGGCAGAAATGGATAAGACAATGCCAGGCAAGGCTGAAACTATTTTAGGGCAGTGGTGATGACAGATGTGTTCTGGAGCACCTACAGGAAGCAGATCACGTTGGATGTAGAAGGTACATTAAAGCACGGGTTCCCTTTTGCTGATTCTTACTTGATAGCAGGAATGTCTGGCAGAGTGGTGAAACAGAGGGCAGAGGGCTTTACTGGATGCCTGGAAACACCACAGTTCATCAAAGGACATCTCACTGCTCACAGAGATATTGCTTTAGGCCTTTTTATTCCAACAATATAAAGTGTGGCTACAGTGGGACGTCAGGGGTTCAGGAAATCCTTCCCCTCACTGAGCTGCAGACTTGTGCCTTATGATGGAATTATTATAACTGTAATTCACATTTGCCTATCACTCTGGATCTTAATGGATGCCTAATGGATGATTGGCCTGAGGATCAATAGTATCACGTCCCGTCTGCGTGGGATGAGAGAACTGGATGTTAAAATAAATACTTCTACCATGCTAAAGATGCAGAAATAATAAGTGGGTCGATGGAAACAAAGTTTACCCATAGGTGAGAAGCATTTTTCACAACTAAGTTCTTCCTAGTCCAGCCAGACGATTCCTAAACCTTTAATGGGCCCATGATTGTGAAATCATTGCATCTGGGTTTTTGAGCAGTAATCTCCAAATTATGCATCTGTAACAGCAATAATGGAATGTGTCATAAAAGAGGTTTTCCTCAATGAGTCTATTACTGTAATAAAAAAATGTATCTAGTCACCTCTACATTGTACATTAACCCTTTTTATTATGATTATGAATAAAGTGCATCTTTCATTTCCATTAAATAATACCCTTGCATCTCACTGAGACAGGAGACTGTGTAGGACTGAAAGCAAAATGACAGATGCACATTCTTTTTAGTACACTCTGTCCATGTCACTAACTTGTTTGTAAGATAAAACCCACTCAGTTTGGAATTATGTAGGACTAACTTAAAATTCTGAGACCCAATTTTAAGTCACACATGTTTGGGCATTTTCACAGAAATATATGTGCATATTAAAAAACTGTATGTATACTGGAATTATAGGCATGTTCATTCATTTTAATGCTTTTGACAGAACTTGATCACAAAATAATGATGCAATACCACCAAAATAAGGTTCTGATAAAGTTTTACTGAATGTAATCAAAGGATGTTACAGCTAATTTTTTTTTTAATATGTGGTAAAAATATGAAGACATAAAATGACACAGCAAAAAATTTTAAAAGAGCTTGGAACTTTATCCTGTCCATGTGTGTAATACCTTAGTCAGATTACAGGTAATTTTATTATGTATTCTACATCAGTTCCCCCTATATCTAGTTTTTGTAACTAACTCAGACAAACTTATGCTTCTTTTACAAGCATCTCTATCTAGGATTAATTTGGTTGGGATTTCTTTAAACTAAGACTGTCATTTTACCAGCTGCACAAGTTCTTTCTGTGCATTTATCACTTTTTCACTGTAAATTGGTTTCAGTGCCTGTGCAGAGTTGTGCAGATAACCAAGCCTGCAATCACACATATTTTAATCACAACTGTTCTCTTTTGAAACTTGGCATTAAAGAAAAGCTGGTTAGAAAACATTAAGTGTGGGAACATGCATTATTTGTCTCAGCCTCACATTGTTTACCTCTAGGTTTATTGCACCACTGCTGGATAAGATTTACATTTAGTGAAAACTACACTCTCTCTTAAAGGGAAGAAAATTCTCAAGGGTACTTTGCTACATCAGCTTGAATACTATTCCTGCCTTGATCCATTATAGATCATTACTAAACTTCACAGTGATTTTCCTTCCTATTTTCTTATTCTTTTATTCATGAATTCTATGGAGAGCTGAAAAAAAACCCTGTTGTAGTTCAATTCAATTTATGAAATGTGATGAGAATAAATATAAGCAATTTGGTATTATAGGAAGGGGAATCCAAATTGTTTGATGGAGAAATACTATAATAAGATCACTGATATATAAGCATCTTTCCAAAGAGAGAGTGCAAAGCTGTGATATTCCTCTGTGACACTTTGAAGGTTCAGTGAAATCCTGAATTTGTATCAAGCAGACCAGATTACAAGTAGCAATTACATTAGGGAAATTGCTTGTAAAAGAAAAGAAAATAAAATCATTCTCTCTTGAAAGGGTTCAGTTGTCTTTGTAACTACTATCAAGGCAGCATTAATTGCATATTAATTTTTTTATACTTGTAACTTGGCTCTCTTAACAAAACTGAAGGCCCACACAACCTTCTCCAACAAGTAAGTTATGTTTCATTTTTATTTAATGGTGTTATTGAGATCAGGGTTTTGAAACATGCAGCATAATTACAGAAGAGGATTAGAATTGTCTTCATTTCAAATCCTCACAGAAATAATTGGAGGAAGTTTATCAGCCTTCCTGATCAAAATTGTTAAGCTGCACTTTATCAATAAGCCCCACTGGACAGCAAGTCATTCCAGACACCTGAAAGAAAAAGCCAGGCCAAGAGCAGCACTGTTTCATTTTTCTTTTCTTTTTGCTTTTAAATAGTTTTAGCATGACTTGGCTTTTAAAGTATAATCTGCTTTATGTCACCTCTTTCAGGAGGCTCTGGTCCCTCACAGGCCCACACACACCTTGTTATCTGCAGCACATCCCTCAGCTCTGGTTCTGACCTACCAAGATGCCAAATTGATTTCTCTCTTCTGCCCATTCCTTCATCTCTGTCAATGAGCTGAGTCTGGATGATTTAATTTAGTTTATGGTAAATCCTTTTGTGCCTTGGTTGTATTGGGGGCTTACTCACTCTGGTAGCTGGAGTCATAAGGGACTTACTATTCTCCTTGACGTACAAGATCTCTGGTAAATAAGGGCTAAAGTAACTCAGAAATAAGTCTCTTGTGGTTGTGAATGATAGAAGAGCAGTGCCAAAATATGGCTGGATTGCATTTCAGGTGAATTCATGTGTTTTCAGATTCCCCTTCACACACAGAAATCATGGGAAATAACAGGCTCAGTGAGGCCTGAAGTTGTCTTTATTACTTTGCTTATTTTCTACAGAAGAAAACAGAACAAGCCATTAATACATTCTTAGTGAACATACACTACCAGCATGAATTACTACAGACTGATTTTAGAATTTAAGTAGGAGATCAAACAGATTATAATTAGAACCATGAAAGCTCCTCTAAGTCACAGGATGAACACAGTGAATGCGCATTAGAACCATCTCTTAGGGAAAGAGCAAACATTTTCTTTGCTCAGAACTCATATTGTTATCAGAGCAGATGAAAAGAGCCACCTGAGGTTGCTCAGCAATGTGCTTCAATTCTGCTCAAAAAAAAAAAAAAGAAAAAAAGGAAGAAAAAAAAAAGAAACTAATAGAAATTAGTTGAGGTGTTACATACAATCAAGCTTATCTAAAATTGAACATGTATGGAAAAGCAAAACATATAATTAGGACTGAGCAGACACCTTGAAATGAGTTCAGTTCAGCCCAGTTCTGAACCAGACTCTGAGCACTGCAACAATTCCACTGTTCATGTCGGGGGAGGTGCTGTAAAGATTAAACCAGCTTTAAAACTTATTTGAATAAAAGAACAAGTATTTATTTGTACTTAAATTTGTATGCACAGTGTCAGAATCACTTACAGACTTTTCAGACATTTATAGATTTTTCAGTTACTAACTCACCCAACCAGTTGTTTTGGGAGTTCACTGTAATTAGCTTTTATGAATCTGTAATTATTCACAGACCATCTTGGTACAAATGAACAAAAGTGTTTGTATTCACTTGTGTTGCTGAGTACTAAAAATATGGCAGCTCACATCTAATTGTCATGTAACTTATGAAAATCTAGACATTTTAAAGTATTCCTTTTCTGTAGTAACTTAGCTTTCATAAATGGCAGTAATTACAACAATTGTTATTTTTTAATCTCACCTATGCCATGCTCTTCTGCTCTAACTGCAAAAAAATAGTGGTAAATATGCCCATAAAAATGGCTTTGTGCAAAGATAATGCTTCAAAGAGACACTTAATACCATTTTCTCACTAACCAACATGGCATTGCTCCATTTCCAGTTTTAGTATTACCAAAATATACCTTTGGTTCAAAATTATTTGTGTTTACTGCGTGAAGTCTGCTCTTCTTCCTCACAGGCCATTCGCACCCCAGCGGGTCACTACTGAATGCTCTTCCTGAAGTTCTTCACAGGGAAAAACAGATGCAGAGCAAAGATCTGGATGAATTTCAGATTGCACAGTACCAACCAAGAGCTCTGTGGCCACATTACCTATGATCACTGCCAGGCAGGCCCAAAGCCAGTGGTGCCAAGGCAGCCCCAAATCTATTTTCGTGCTCTCCCGAGGGCCCTGCATTCAGAACTGCTGAAATACAGAAGCCAGCATAATCAATTTATGTGAAATTGTTTTGAAATTATTGTCAGAGATTCAACAAAATGGGATCAAAAGAAGTGACTGAATGCTTCTCTTATTTCTAGCCATGCAACACTAAATTTGGGCTGCAGTATCTAAATGATGGTGTTAAGGGTCTCACCAGCACCTTTTCTGGGGAGTTGTGGTACCTCATAGCAGCCTTGGGCTCTAGCAATTCCAAATTTGTGTTGGCAACTGCTAAATCATTAATTCTCCCCCCATATTCCAGGTTCTGTTTCCACAGACCACAGCCAGAGAGAATGCCAGAAGAAATCACAATTAACCTCATGGGGAACAATGTTTAGGAGCACATGAAGTTCATCCTGTTCTTGCCATCCTGGAACAGAGTTTTGGCCATGGCAACCAAGGCAGTACAGATAATGCTGTACAAGGATTGGGATGGATTTGCTTTAAAGGTGGGGAAATAAAGGGGTACTGGTACCCTGCTCAATTAAGATATGGCATCAATACATATTTATTATATAAAGATAACTCAAACTGCCTTGAGAAACATGTAATAAAAGAGCATAACCCACAACAGGGAAAAAACCTGAGTGGTTCTGTTTTGCCTGAAAATGATCTGCAAAGTAAAATGTTAATTTACAAAAATAAATTAAAATCTACTACTGAAAATAACAGCCACTTAGGGCTGGCCAAGGAGACCTGACTTAGTATCTTATTTGACAATTTCTGTTACTGACAGGAAATATTTATTCTGAGAGAAAAGTACTACTTATAATTCATCAGAAAAAGACATGCAGAGTTAAGAGAATAATTTATATCAGACATTTTTTCAAATATTAAGCCATATTCATAATAATTAGGGACACTGTAATGAATTATTTCTGGGCTGTGATCTTCTAGTATGTTCCTTCAGTGAGATATGTCAAACTAAGCAATAAGGATAAATGGTCATATTCTTTGTACTTTTGATAGTTTTAATTATTACACTTTCTCAGAGGAGAAAAAGAGAGAAAGATTTCTGCAACTTTGTTTTAAAAAATCACCTGGAAACAATAACTGGTCAACATTTGCATCATAAAAAAATGCTGCAATTCAGACAGTTTCAAAATATTTCTTGTGTTAAAATATTACCAAGAGATTTTCAGGAAAAGTCATCACTCAACAGTTTCCATTGACAACAAAGAGCTCAACACACACTGTGGCAAGAACAATGTAAGGACTAATTGTGTTTAGTCATTTGTAAGTTAAGAATAACCATAAATACTACAGCAGATAAGGACAGACCTTGTTGTTTTGATGGCACTGCACAGTTAATAAGGCAGGAAAAACTCTACCCACACAGCTTGGGTTGATTCATCCCTTCCTCCCTTTGTTATGAGTCAGATTCTTTATTATCTTTTTGTTGAATGAAAAGCTCACTAAGGCACAGTCAGGGGGAGTTTTGACGTCAGTGAGGTCAGGGCTTGATTACCTCACCAACTAATATAAAAAATATCCTTGAGCATTTAAACCTGTGCAGTCTAACACCTCTAAGGTTAGAAAGAAAGTGGTTACCTGCAGGAATTATGCTGCAGGTGCAACACCTGCACCTCACAACTTCAATCACAACAGAAGAGATGCACAGAGACTGCAGAGAGACCACAGCCATTGACTAATGCCTTCAAAACACACTAAGTTTCAACTCATTTGAGGATTGAAAGGTTCTTTGGCCAAAAAGGAATGCTACATGTAGGGGGCCTCATGTTGTGGTTTAGGAGTGGTATGTTTTATATATATATATATACACAGTTTTATATATATAGTTAAATATATATATGAGCTCACTTGAGCTTCCAGTGCAGTCAGCTGTTGGGATCCCCCTGTCATCCCAGAAATAGAGATGGATTCTGCCCCTACATATCTTCCTTTATGGCTTTAAAGTACATTGTGTGCTGGTGTCAACTGAAGTCTTGTTCTCTTGTGGGCCTGTTGTGCCATCAGATCCACACACTTCAATAACCCCAAACGTCCCATCAGCCCTCCTATTCTGCCTGAGGACTTGCCCACTGGAAACTGGAGCAGCATTTGTCCTTGAAGGATTTCCTGTGGTGGTTCTTCCTCCTCTCAACTCACGTGCCCAGGCTGCTGGGACAGAGCTGTGTTTTCCATCCCACTTCCTCACGTCATCTTTGTGGTCACTCAGGTAAAACCACAGGTTACCTCGTGGTGTGTCCCCTCTCTCTCGAGCAGGGGGACACTTTCTCCCAACAGCAGAGACCCTGGTTTGTGCTGGGGAGTGGGATTTTTCCTCTTTAGATTGCTGGAAATCCTTGGACAGTTTTTCACAGCTGACACACAGGCATGTAGGGAGGAAGAGAGACTTTCTTGATCTTGCCTGAGTTGGGGAACCCAGTTATCCCATCTTTGCTCTCATTTTTTCCATGGTGAAGTAGAAACTTTCACCACATGGGTTGTGTGCACTGACCCTCACCTGCATCTGCTTGGTTTTTGAATCTTTATAGAGTACTTCCCTACTGAAACAAAAGTAGAAGGGTAAAACTGAAAATAAACTGAATTGTGATGTCTTCACCATCTGAAAAAAAACCCCACAAACACAAATTGCCAAGATAGGCCACTGTACATTTAAAATATGAGATGTCACTGCTTACCTCATAAGAACACATAATGGAAACCTTCCAACAAGCCCACGAGCAGCAGGTATCATTTCTGCAAATTACTTACAAATTAAACCATCCCTATCAGTATTTTCTACGAGCAGCAAAGGAATAACTGGGAAATGTCTTTGTTTACTGTTCCCCCACTCCTCAAAGTTCAGAGCTGGCAAGTTACACTCTGGCAAATCCTTTCATGGCACATATATCACATTATACAGGCATGACACATGTAGCTGGACACGCCTGTCGAAGCATGACACATCACAGGAGAGCGTGTGGGGAGAGCAGCCCTACAAACTGGGGTTAACAGGCAATGGGACTTCACTTGGTGTTTTTATCAAATGTTTTCACCCAGATCCTTGTGAATAACGTGCAGGCAGCAATGCCAGCTCACAGGCAAACTGGAGATGTCTCCCCCTGAGCCTACAGCCACTGTCGCAATAAACAGCCACTAAATATTTGACAGCCTCTAATAATTCCTTTCTTCAGGCAACTGATAAAAGACGTCTCCAATATGCACAATCTGCCTGCAGGAGTCACTTCGCTTTTTCCCTCTTCACAGACACGGAGAGATGAAAAATTAAACTTGATCAGGTCTGTTTGTGAGAGTTCCAGACCCCAAGCTGGAAACCCCCAGAGGCCAAGAGGATATTCTGGTAAAGAATCAGTGCACGGTTGCCCCGTGCTCATGTCCTGCCCTGGCCACAGTTCCGCAGAGCACTCTGGGGCCAGATACAGCTTCAGTCTGACTCACTTTGACTCTAGATACTCCTTAAGTTAAGGAATATTTAACCATTATTGTGATAAGCTCTGGATGCAACATCACAGTAACGAAACTCCTGGGAAAATTATTAGTCACACCAGCACGGGAGTTAAAGATCTTCTGGAGCAACTGTGTCACTTTGGGAATACTTTAAAATGCCAGACATTGGCTTTTTGTTTCTCCACTTTATATTTTTATATAAATGCTAAGCTGTTGAGATATTACTTCACCTGCTATTCTTCTGTAGCACCTTGATAGAATCTCAGCGACTGATTCTCAAGAACAGGTTAGTTTTGTGCTCCTAATTCAGCTATAAACCAATAACAGCTACAGATCCTGGAGTTTTGGCAACTGTCTGAGATAAAAGCTTATTAAAAATATACCTACCAGGACAACTTAAATTTATTACCCTACAGCTCCTTAGAGGTACTGTGTCTGCTGTGATTAAGTCAAATAAAGTTTGGCAATATATCACCTTTTTCCACCACCTTACACATGCAACTCATTTATTAAATGTTCACATCATGTCAGTTAGATACCATTAGTTCAGTCTCCTAATGAAAAAAATTCTCATTAGAACATATTCTCTAGGGATGCAGGTGCTGTTAGACAACAAGAGGAGATGTATTTTATTTTTGAATATACAGGTAGATTCCTTGTTTCTCTCTTCCTCACCTGAGTAAATTCACCATTATCAGGATAAAGCATGAAAAGCTGCTAGAACACAAATCTCTCTTCCAATTACATACATTAAAAAAAATACTTCATTTATTCATCCCAAGTTAATTTTTAAGGCTTTCATAAAAACTTGATACTATGATCTTTTCTATTCCAGATGGAAAGTGTTTCATTAGACTAATTCAAGACAAGACTTTACTTTCAACTGATATCAGTGAGTTGATGAGAATCACATGAAAACCACCAAGCAGGTTCTGGCCAGAACTCTGACTGAGTTCTCTTGGCTCATATTTTCAATGCTCTGCATTTAGACCATACAAGAGCAAGTCAGAGGTAGGTATCATATAAACAGCTACTGAACACATAAATGCAACATGTTTAATTATAAAAACTCTTCTTTACTAAGCTGAAACTCTTTTTGCTGAGCTTGAGACCGCACTGTGTGACTGACATGGGGGTCTGGTTGCAAACTATGCCTGAACAATCCAGAGCCTCCTGAATTCTTTGGGAATTCGTTCAAGCTAGAAAATTAAGGGAAACGTGAGTAATGATTAAGAAAACACAGTGCACTTCTAGGAACCGTTCAAGAAAATCATGGTTAAATTACCTGCGTGTAATATCGACAGGGAGAACCCAGTTACTGCTCAAGAAGCTACACCGGTGACTTTATCACAAATTTTCCACGGCAAATAACTAAACAACGCACTTACTATCAGCAGATAAATTTTTGTTTGGTTCTACCGCGATGTGGTTCCAGAGACTCATCACAGCTCTGACGCTGTGGGACCCGCCCGGGTGCAAATAAAAAACTCGGCTCCCGCCGCTGAGGCACCGCTGGGATTCGAACCCAGGATCTCCTGTTTACTAGACAGGCGCTTTAACCAACTAAGCCACGGCGCCGGGCGGTGAAGGAGGCGCCGGCGCAGCCCCAACACGGCTCCGCCCGCCTGAGGGAGGGAAGGCTGCGGGCGGACAAGACTGCCCGCCCGCCTCGTCGTTCGGTTCCCTCCTCACTGTTTTATCTTTTAAAACGCCCGGCTCGGCTGTCTGCAGTTTCTGTGCTGTGAATATTATCAGTT
>VYXB01006776.1:599972-752155 GCA_013397135.1 Pachyramphus minor
GGCTTGGAGCAACCTGGGCTGGTGGAAGGTGTCCCTGTCCGTGGCAGGGTGTGGAATGAGATGAGCTTTAATGTCCCTTCCAACCCAAACCATTCTGTGATTCTATAATTACCCACCTGGAGTGTAATCAGAACCTGCAAAGCATAGAAATTGCTGCACAATTTAACAGGCATCCAAGGCATATTTACAGCCAAATTACAGGTGTTACTCTCCAAATACTTCTCAGAGGAGAGCAGCCACCCCTCATGTACGAGGCATCTGAGAGTGCTGGCTCAGTGGAAAGGCCACAGAATACTGAAAAACAATACAGACAGAAGAGAACTTTTCTGAAGGTATAAATCTCACTGACAAACCAACCCCCGAACTTTGGCTAATTCAATGCTGTTCTTTTATACAAGTGATGTATATTTGTATATCTCCTTCAGAACACATGGCAAAGAGAGACTTCCAGCCCTGTGTAACTCGGAAGCAGAATTTAAAAAGCCTTTGCCCTAAAAGTCTTTATAATCAAAGTATCCCTACATGCATTTAAGATGCCAGAAAGATTCCAATTTAATTCAGCAGAGTAATTCACATTTCAAAGCATCATGGGATCAGTCATCCTACCTTCCTCTAGGTAAACCATCTTCTGTTTCCATGATTAACCCAATTATTTCAATCAGATTTTTGTTTGTGTAAGTACCAAGAGGTTTCAGAGTCTCTCTGAAAGCATAAACTCCCTTTGTTATGTGTTCTTTCATGTATCTTCAATATGAGAATAAAATCTTGTACTTCTGACCACTACTGCCCTTCTCGACATCAAGTCTCAGATCTACAGCTGCTTCCTCACCAAGACTTTCACTTCAAGGAGCTCTCCTGCTCACTTGGCAGCTCCTAATAACAGACAAAACTTGAAAGTGAATTTATTTTTCACTTTTTCACTTATTTTCTCAGTGTGTGTCAGTGTATTAACTGACACCAGAATCATTAGGAATGTCTCTAAGATAAAAGGAAAAAAAACCCCCCCAAAACAGATCAAAGCTACTGTGTGTTCTTGTTCTATATTTTATGGGTCAAAAAAGTCTTGCAGTCAGAACTGCCCTTCTAGACTCACCCAGTCTTTGTCTGCTGTGTGGGCTATTTATCTTTGTTTTCCCAAAGATATGTGGACTGTCAGTCCACAGAGATGCTGTTTGTTGTCAAGAGGAACTTCAAATGCTTTCTCAGTGCACTCAGTCATTTGATATCTGCTCTTTCAAAGGGGAAAAGAGAGAACCCCAAAGTGAAATTCTCAGGGCTGGCCCAGCCACCCGAGATCAAGTCCACATACTCTCCTCAATCTCAGCTGTTTCTGCAGGGGAAGAAATTAATGTCTTAATACATCTTTCATAATTCTTGCTATCAGAAAGCCCCCAATACTCAGGCAAACACTTTTAGATAGATTCCGAAAAATAAGTGTTGCTCAACAGGTGTTGAATAAATCTTTCTTAGATAAAGACTACAAAAATTCCTTAAACACAGATTAGGCACTTCAAGCAAGTGGCACATTATAGCCTTTCCAGCAAAATGAACATTTATGGATTTATTGTACTTAAAAGAAAAATTAATGGATTATCTTCTTATTTTCAGGTCCTGATTACAGCTTACTTACATGCAAGACAAGCTGAATGGCATTTTGCTAAAGACAGAAAAATTAAAGTTCCAGTTCACAGAACCCCAGAATGTGTTGAGTTGGAAGGGAACCACAAGGATCATTCAGTCCAACTCCTGGCCCTGCACAGGCCCAGCCCCAAGAGTCACCCCCTGTGCCCCAGAGGATCATCCAAACCCTCCTGGAGCTCTGGCAGCCTTGGGGCTGTGCCCACTGCCCTGGGGAGCCTGGGCAGTGCCAACCACCCTCTGGGGGAAGAACCTTTCCCTGAGATCCAACCTGCCCCTGCCCTGACACAGCTCCAGCCCTTCCCTGGCTGCTGTCCCTGGTCCCCCCAGAGCAGAGCTCAGTCCTGCCCCTGCTCTGCCCCTGCCCAGGGAGTTGGAACTGCACTGAGCTCTGCCCTCAGTCTCCTCTGCTCCAGCTGAACACACCAAGTGCCCTCAGTGTCCTCACACAGCTTCAAATCAAGGCCCTTCCCCATCCTTGTCCCTCCTCTGGACACTCTCCAAGGGCTCAATCTCTTCCCTACATTGTGTCCCCCCAAAGTGCCCCAATGTTGAGGTGAGGCCGCCCCAGGGCAGAGCAGAGTGGGACAATCCCCTCCCTGATGCCCCAGGACAGGGATGTCCCTCCTGGCTGCCAGGGCACTGCTGGCTCAGGGACAACTGGCACCCCCCAGGACCCCCAGGCCCTTTCCCAGCTCTGCTCTCCAGCCTCTCATTCCCAGTCTGTCCGTCCATCTGGGGTTGTCCCATCCCAGGGGCAGAATCCAGCCCTTCCCCTTGTTGAACTTCCCATGGTTGGTGATTCCCAGCCCTGGGATCTGTCCAGGTCTCTCTGCAGCCCTCCCTGCCTTCCAGGGACTCCACAGCCCCTCCCAGTTCCGTGTCACCTGCAAACTTGCTCAGTGTCCCTTCCAGTGCTGTGTCCAGGTCATTGATGGAGATGTTGGAGAGCACAGGGTGCAGGGTGGAGCCCTGAGGAACCCCAGCAGTGACAGGACACAGTCTGATGTCACCCCAGTCACTGCCACCCCCTGTGCCCGACCCCTGAGCCAATTGCTCACCCAGCACAGGGTGTGTTCATCCAGCTCTGGGCTGGATAGTTTGGTCAGAAGGATCCTGGGAGAGACAGGATTGAAAGCCGTACTGAAATCCAAAATATCACATCAGTTGCCTTTGAGACAAAAAAAGTTTGGAACTGTCAGTGTGACAGTTATTAAACTGTAAATGTCATGACTAACAGGCTGAGATGGTTATTTTTGTAGCTCCTGTCTACAATATTTGCTAAGACTGCCACATGTCTGTTTACTTTGGAACTTGTTATTAAAAGCTGGGACTTTTTTCATTCTAGACTTCCTGGTTTCTTTGAGCTGCCAATCCACAGCTCTTGGACAACGTGCTGCTGCTGACCTGAGCATTGCCTGGACTTCTTGCACATTTGGGGCTTTTTCACTATGCCTGGAAAAAGGATTGGGTTAGGGTAGAAACCTCCTGCACAGCAAGAAGCCAACATTTTAGATACTGTATAAATTCCTCCATTTGAATTCCTAGGACATTAAGGCACTACTGTGACTCATTACAATTCTTAGATGAAGTCATGAGTGTTTAATGTACATCACATTTCAAGACCTGCAATCTACTTAGCACAGATACATCTGCTTGCATAACACATAACTGTATCTCTCCAAGCCTTCTTATAGACTTAATTTAGATTTGATCACCTGGAATCTCAACACTTCCCCTGTTCAGATCTCACCATTGCTTTGCCCAGACTGGTTGGAATTTTAAGGAAATCCCAGCTAACTACACAAAACTTAGCAGAGCAAGAGAAGAGAGGTTCAGTTAAGATTGGAATAAAAAGGCAGTGACAAGTATGAAAACACCAGTCATGCTGGTAACAACTGTCTGATTCCTGATTCATCTTTCTCCATAAAGAATTCCATATATAAACAAGTCAGAAACAGGAACTTCCAGGAGAAAAAGCAAGCTTTGTGTATCAACCTTCAGATTTAAAATATTACTGAACTAGAGCTGTGATTCAGTGTATGCTACACGTGCTTACAAGAGTCACTCTTTAATGCCAAGGAAGATGTTGGAAGTATGAAATAGTTCTATTTATCTGTGACTGCAAAAACATTTACAGCTGATATTTTTAAACTTCACTATCTTCAGGAGGCTCTCTGATGACTCTTCATGCCTGTGTAACACTCCTTGTTTGACTGCAGCTTTAAGATTTTGTCTTTAACTTGTTTTGTTTGTAACACATGCAGAGTTTCACTGCATAAGAGCACGAAAGTATTTTTGTGTCTTCAAAGCAAAACTGGCAGGAGCTCACAGTATCACTGTGTCCTCTTGGAATTTTAAATGCCATCTGGAAAGGAACAGAGTAACGTTTAGGAACAGTTTTCCTGGAGATTATTTTTGACTGTTTAGTCCATGAGGGGGAGTATGAAAGCAGGAACCAGAGGAGAATATACCTTAAGTTCCACTCGCCTGAGCAAAGTTCACATTCTTTCCTTGGTACTACCTGGGAGCAGATGTAACAAATCTGGTTGAGAAAAAATAATCTTGATGGATATGGATTGTTATTTTTGTTTTTCTGGTTTGGTTTGTTTTCCCAGTTCTTCCTCCTCTCAAGTCCCAAGTCTCTCTTAAGTCTTTTAAACACTTGTTTCCTTGATTCTGGTCCATCCAAGGGCAGCACTCAAACTCTTTAGGCCACACATTTTAGACAAGACTATTACTAATTTTGTCACAGATATTTTGAAGAGGCATAAATAGTTTTCTCTGCACTATATAAAATAAGGCAGATTTTATTCATAGTACTAATCTTGTAGCACATTAGCATTAATAATTTGTGACAAAATGATACAAATGTCCTGAACAGGGCCAGGGGTTGGACTCGATGATCCTGGTGAATCCCTTCCAACTCAGCCTATTCTATGAAAGTTTATTGGTTTATAGCTGCTATTATAAATGTTATACACAATTTGGAAAGGTAAAAATGACTCCAAACACAGCCAGATACTGCAAAACTGCAATGTGAAATTCTGCATTAGTTTCATTAAAAATACCTGCACCCAATACAAATTTTACATTGCTTTGGTTTTTAACTTAACTCAGACTGAAACTTACTCTCCAGCACTTTAGAGGTCCTAAGCATACAAGATTATTACCATACAAAACTTGTTTAAGAACATTACAGTTTATTAAAATGCTTTGTTTAATGAATTAAAACAGAGCCTGTGGTATTTCAGATTATGCTGCCCATAAAGGGGTGTTTTCAATGTTCTACAATCCATGGATTTTGAACACATGAAACATCACAAAATCAACATATGCACATTTACTTTCAAAGAAATTCAATATGAATACTGTATCTATAGTGCTTCACATTATACACCACTGATCTACCATCATGGAGGAGATCAAACATTTGAGATCAAGTCACACAGTACTGAGGAAAGCAAGCAGCTTCTTCAATACTGAAGTTGTTTTAATCTGAAAGGGAGAAAGAAAAAGAAAAAAGTCACTCTGAACAGTAACATGCAACATTAGAACATCTCATTACTCGAGCAGTTTCTTAAATCTTAGTTTAAGAGAGAGATCTGAGTTATATGAGATAAAAACATTTTCTCAGTGAGACATGCAGATGTGAAGATTTCCAAGACAACTGCTTGTACAAAGAAGCCTGTTCTGTGCAAAATGCATAAAAACACATTTTAGCTATTCAGAAACCCAAGCAGGAGTTTGTGTTTTAATAAGAAAACACCAGACTGTGAGTTGCAAAGGAATGGAAGGCACAGTCCCTTCAAATGCCAGTCCTCCCCTTGGCACACGCCCATTCCACTGCACACCTCGACCCCAACCACTCTGCCATTAGGTCTTTGAATTGAATCCTAGCAGACAATGTTGCTTCCAATGTTTCCAGGTAAAGAGTAGTAGATAAAGTTATGAAAAATATGAATCCACCTGCACTTGTTCAACTTATAATTCCAATTCAAAATCCCTTCCAAAATTTATAGTTAATGGCCATTAACTAACAGGGCTCTGTATTTAGTGCCCTTCACCTTAAGAGGCCTCTATCCTAAAATGAATTGCCCTCTGGATTAGGATGTCTGACATTTGGAACCTTTCCTCACTGAAGTGAGCAGCATTTAACAACTCATAAATTCATGTTTTAGTTACTCACTGCAAAATTTGCAAGTGTTTAATTGACCTTTCTGTTTACCTTCTTAGAAGTTCTTTGGGTGACAAGCCTGTGGTATCCATGTCACTGCTGTCACTGCTCTCTGTAGTTTCTGAGCTGCTGTCCTTTTCTGATTTTTTATTCTTGTGTTTTCCTTTGTTTTTCTGCTTCTTATGTTTCTTTTTCTGTAAAAAGAAGAGAAGCAGTCCCTTATTTCCTTCTGAAAGACTTGGGATTTTTCTGGATGTTGACAACAGAAAAAAGTTGATTTCAGTGTAGAGTCCAAGTCTGACTGAAACAGAGCAATTACCAATTACTTTTTGCCAGTACTCAGACTGAGCTAAAGAAAATAAAACCAGCATTAAACCACCCACAGTATTGTGTCTGTAGCCACATTGTATACACAGAAAAACAACGTCCTGGTTCCAAAACATCCAAGAAAATCTCTTGCTTGAATTCTAGTCCCAGTGTATGTATGTATCTCCTGCAACCTGGCATAAAGAATAAAAAAATTCTGACTGGCAGATCACAGAATCAACAAACTGTTAATTTAAATGAAATACCTTTTCTTTTTTGCGCTTATGTTCTTTCTTTGCCTTGTGTTTCTCTCTTGTTTTCCTGTGCTTTTCTTTCCTACTGGGCCCAGGAAAGCTTGCTGGCACCACTGTTTGCTGTTGCCAAGTAGCACCTAAAGCACAAAGCAAATGCATAAACAGTAAAAAAAAAAAAAAGGACAAAAAAAGTCACTTGATTATTACATTCTGTATTACTTTTAACCTAACAGGAGAGTTAAAAGAAACAAACAAACCTCCTAAGCTTTAAAATGGAAATTAAATGTCTAAAAATCGTAACTGCAACATCCCTGTTGTAACTAAATGCCTCTGTGTTTAAATTATGTCATTAAATGTGCAGAGCTTACACTCTAAAACCTACCAGAAGAAAAAGCTGGAGGCAACTTTGGTCCAAATTCCTCTGCTGCATCCAGTTCCTGCTTTGAAGTAGACAAGGAAGAAGTGCCAGGATCAGCTGTGGCAGCCACACTCTCTGTGAAAAAAGGCAAAGAATTCTGTATTTGAAAGGAACATAAGAAAACACTTTTCCAGGAAATGCTGCAGAAGGTTAAAGAAGGTTTTCTAAAAGCCTTTAAGAAAGCAATCCTGTATCTCCATGGATGCTCTGGTCAACTGGATAGCTGGAATTCTGAAACATGTCAACATACTGTGGGGTTTTTTCCCTTTAAATCAAAATTTGCCTTTTACACTACACAATTATTAATTTATATCAGTCCTGGAGTATGTGATTCATAAATCAACCTTTTATTTTATGGCATTTATTTTATGTTGCATAAAAATGAGCATTCATTAGGTGCTACCTTGTACACTAGAGGAAGAACTGTCTGGTTTATCAACTTGCTTGGTGGTTTCTGGCTCTGTTACTGAAGTAGTTGGTTGCTGTTCCTCATCACTCTCTTCTTCAGAGGAAGATGATTTTTCATCTGAGGAGCTCACAAAGATGGCCTTAAATAAGTCCATGGGTGGTCGTTTGCTTTCTTCTTCCTGATCCTTTCCTTCATTAGCTCCCTGCTGAACAGCACCACAACAAACTGCATTTAAACACTAAAGGAACTAACAGTCTCTCCTCTGGTAAGGAACAACTTCAAACATGCTGGCAGGTATTTACAGATATTTACAGTCATCACAACAGCTGTGAAATACACAACCTTAGGAACCAAAAGAGTAAAGATGTGAAATGCTGCCAAACCAAGCCCGTGTCGTGTACATGGGAGTGCAGTTTGTGCTCCACAGCTGAAAACAGAATTCGTAATATTTGGGGATCTAATTCATTATTTCACACTTCAATTATGTAATACTAATTTAAGCAAAAGGAAAACATCACCTTTGTCCCCAGAATATGCACCCTCCTCCCCCCTGCCTGTGAGCAGAGTGAGGGGGACTGAATTTACTCCCCACTCTGCTGAGCTCTGTTTTTAGTCCTCTTAAGCTGCTACTTCAAGCAGCAGTCAAGGTTTGACTATTCAAACCTGCTGTCCCTGTAAGCTGGAAACATTTCACATCTCAGAGCTATAACCTCAACATTCCTCAAAGTACAGTCTCTTGAGTTGGCTCTTGATCTGCATGAAATCAATTCATGTATTATCCAATCTTATTTCTGGGTTGTCAAGGTTCAAACCTCGATGTAAACTCACCTCAGTGGGAAGAGTTTCACTTGGCCCAGTTGCACATTTTTCTGTTGCTGGCACTGGTGGCTGCTGCTGAGCATCAGCTTTTGATCTAGCAAGACTGATGAATTCACTGATAGAATCTTTCTTCTCCTTCTCTTTATCTGACACATCCCACCTTGAAGGTTTCTTCGGTTCTGAAAACATCCAAAACATTCAAATCAGTTGCATGCTAAATTATCCTGCATTTCACAGCCTGTTTGATTTTAAATTACTCTGCTTCTTTAATTTGACATTTTTTAAACCTTTCTAATGAATATTTGACCTATAAAGATCTTCTGGGTAAAAGAAATTAGCATTATATCACTAACTTCAGTTTTCATGTCTCTGAAATTTTTTTCAATTTCATTATTTTGGGTTTTTAATAAAAAAAAGTTTGGGTTTTTTTTTAATTAAAAAAGATGCTTTTTCTGTACTATTATCTTGTTTATAGCTATATTAATAAAGTAACAACAAACTTACTGTTGTGGCTGTTACTCTCTTGGATTTGTTTGTTTGTTGCTTGAGTTGTTGACGTGGTGGGCTCAGGGACAGTTAAGAAATTAAACACAGAATACTTGTCTCTTTTCACTTTTGGTAAACCAACTATGGAAGAACTAGAGGGAAATAAAAATGTTTGTTTATTATTGTTTTCAACACAGAAAAGGCCTCAAATTATACACAACAAACTGAAACACCTACAGCAGTCCTTCAAATGCATGTTGTTTTGTCAGAGGTCACCGTGTTTCATGAAGCAAATAAAAATTTTGGCAGCTCTCTATCACATGACACAAGAAGAAAACACCAAGGCAGATTTTCCACCATCAAAACTCTGAATTTTCCAAAAGTGAAATATAAATATCAATTATCTTACTCAGGATACGGATCACGAACGTTAAATCTTTTACACAGCAGCTTATCAGGGTGCCACTCAAACTTGTCTCTTGTGAGTTTGCCAAACATCTTCATCTTCACAGCAGTTTCCTTATCATCAATATCATTCTGAAAAAGAAGTCAGACATTTACAGCTGCTAAATAAGCCACAACTTACTGAACTATTACTGTTGTAAGACTTAAAACAAGACAGAAACAATGTGTAAGTGCTGTTTCACAGATCACTATTCTGCAGTCAGTGAGTGTTTGCAAGAGATGGGCAACACCTTTTGATGTTGGGATGTTTGAACATGAAAAGCTGTTTCAAAAGAAGGGCAACAAAACAGTGACAAAACTACAAAAGGGTTTTAAAGAAGGAGAAAGTGAGTGTTGAGGCAGCAACTGCAGCTCCAGGGTATCAAAAAGAACAGCAGATACCTCTTGGTCCCGAGGAACTTCGACTTTGTCAACGTCATCTTCGTACTTGGCCCGTGTGAACCTGGATGAGAGCGTGGAATTGGAGGATCTGTAGAACATGGCTGCACGGATGAACTCCTCCTGTTCCCTTCCCCGCTCCCATTCTGTCATATTTGGGTCTAAAAAACGCTCCAGTGCATCTGCTGTAAGATCAGGAGAGAAATGCCCAGCAGAGATTACAGTTTACTGAGCTCCAACACTTCTGAAACAATCAGATCATAAGCAAACATCCCTGCAAGTATTTCAGGAGTATTTAGTTTAAGGACAGTATTAATCTCAACTGTGTTAATCCTTGATAAATGGAGGCAGCTTTTCAAGACAGCATTTGCCAAATGCAAAATAGACATTGGAAATAAGTTTGCTTGTAAACCTGACTCCTTAATCCCTCTGAGGGATGCTCAGAATACTTAATGTGTTTAAAAACAAAAGCACAATGCAAAGATTTATCAAATAACTAAAACACAGAACAGAGTTAACCAAGGAGTAAGTCTGGCTAGGCTTTGGGAACTTTAAGGGGCTTCCTGGTACATAAATTGCCCAGTGATAAATACAGAGTTTGGCCATGGGTTTTTATATAAACAATACAGACCCTGTTTACAGCAACAGGTTCACTTTTTCTCCCAGAAGGAAGAGGAAATAACACCAACCAGGCAAACACTTACAGGAAAACAGAACTTTAATCACTCCAGGTATTTAAATATTCCTGTATTTTCATCATTATGACTAGGGAGGCATTTACAGCCCTAATAGAGTCATAATTGAGGGCACTTCATTTTACACAGGGGAAATCCCAGTCCTGAACAGAGGAACTTCAGGTTCAAAGCTCAAGTAATCTAATTTAATAGCAAAAATCTAAACAAAATGGAAGGAGACACAAGTAGTTTTACTCCTTGAAGAGGAACAAACTAGATGAAAATGCTTATTCTACTGACCAAAGCTGAAGTTTGTCTTGGCAAAAGTGAAACAGAGGAAATCCAGGAAATCAAGTAGAACTTAACTTCTGCTGCAGCACAGAAGTATGAAATGTAATGCCTAAAATCAAGACTTGCTGACAATTAAATTACTGAGCAGTTTTTCTGAGATCAAAGTGACCAAATATCAGTAAAAATTTCTTTTAACATTGGCCCTGAAAAGAAGTAGAGGGAGAAATGCTGTGGAGTTCAGGAAGAGAGTCAGAGTGGACATATTACACATCAGAACAAAACAAGGAAGGGGAAAAAAAAAAGAATATAATTAATCAAGAAATCTTTTACCTTTTTCTCCTTGTTTAAGACTTTTCACAAAATTTTCGTATCTTTGTTGTTTTTCTGGATTTCTTGCAAATGGTTTGAAGTCACTAGAACCAACATTTGCCAACTGCCCCCCCAACACCATTTGCCATTTGGGGGAAGCATCCTCTGGAGGGGCTGGCTGGAATCTGTTTTGTGACTGCTGAGCCACTGGTTTTGCTTTCATTTGTTGTTCAGATGCTTGTCTCACTTCTTTGAGTCTTTCTCTATCTTTCTCAGACAGATACTCCAAAACAGAAGGAGCTGGACCTAAAGCAGAAAAAAGCAGTGAAAGATAAAGAGAAATGAAAAATTCTAGAACTGGGTCTTCCACTTTAGTGGAGGGAAAAGCCCTATCACTATGGGTATACATGCAGAGAAAATGCTCTTGAGCAGAAATAAAAAATTAAATTGCAAAGATGACAGGTAAAAATTCGGCCACTGTTACATCTTTGATGCTTTTCATCACATATTTACACATAACTTTATAAAGTTCACTACTGTAGATACAAAATGTGAGGCACAGCTTTGAATGTACTTCACTTTACAGAAAAAGTCCTCAGAGCCTCCTACATTCATAAAAGGCCACGGGAAAACCCAACCAAACACAACAAAACACATACTTTTTGTCTTTAAACTATTTAAGCAAACAAAAATACAGCCAGCTATGCCAACAATTCAAGTGCTGAGATGAAAGGGAGCACTGGAATGGTATTCCAGCTATGGGAACCAGATTTGGTATGTTTGGATTAGAAAATAAGCGTTCAAGGCCACTTTTTCCTGTTACACAAACCCAAGCAAAGGTGTGGCCACATATCCCAGTACCTTTCAGCCCAGTCTCTCCCAGCAGTTCCCTCCTCTGAGCTGCATCCAGAGCGTGTCTGCTCTGCTGTGCTGGAGCACTCCTGAGCTTCCCAGTGGATTCCTCCAAGGCCTTCTGTAAATGGGAGTTTTCTTTCCCAGCTGCTACCACAGGTCGGAAGTAGTGAACTGGTCTGTAATTTCGGGGCAGGTGAGGTGGTGGGTAAATCTTTGGGGCCACAGAACAAAGAAATCCACTCAGAGAGAGAGAGAGAGACAACTTTGTACGGAACACTTGCAAATGTGTTTCAGAAACAGGCAACTCAACCTCAAAATTCCTCCACTCACACCCTAAAAATTCCTCAACTTCCATCCTACAAGCTACTGATTCTTTTAGACCCAGTCAGTAAGTGGGATACAAACCCTGGGAACAAATATTGACAATATGGAATGACCATGAAAAAATAGGAAAACAAGCATGTTGAGCAATAAAACAATTACCAAGAGTCTTAATCTGCACTGCTTTTGTTTGAGAAAATGCTCTTGGTATTGCTTTTTTTAATTTTTTTTTTAAAAAACTAAAGTCACATGATTTAATCAATTATTTGTATGACTGAGTACTTGTGTGCTTACTGTATTTTAATGTCTTTCAAAATGCTTTTCCCCCATGTTCTTCATTCAGGCTGTTATTTCAAAGGTTACCCCTGTGCTCCCTGTACAGTGCAGTTTTACACACCACACAAATATTCTTCCTTAGGAACAGGACCATGTCATACAGTTCTGTTTGTCATCCTGATTTATGCAAAAATATATGGCATAAATGATGCAAACCTGAGAACAGGACTAACAAATAAACTTGTCACCAAAACTGCAAAGTGGACAGACCATGATTTTTACTGAGAACTGAATGATACATCTGAAAGATCTAGAAGCAAAATATGCTTTTTTTTTTTTTAAGTAAATTAAACCATTCCCTCAACTTCATGGAAAACATCAGTAGATAGTGTGAGAGGCATTTGTTCAAAGCCAGTGTCACAGGCAGTTTAAATTCCTTAAGGAGTCTGACAGATTTTAGGTTTCTATTGAACAGCCCCCAATGCTATCATTTTGCTTACTCATCAATCTTTACTGCTGACCAGAACACTCATTTCTAAGAACAATAAAAACACAGAGCAGCAAAGTCCACACAGCTCATATGACAATTTCTTCATGTTATTCTTAGTACAAAAAATATCATTATCTGCTTACCTTGATTGGAATTGATGATTTTGATGCCAAGGAAAAACCATCCAAGATTTTGCCTATATATTTAAATTCTCTTTCAGGCCCTACAAAGTGACCACAGAGTTGGTCAATATTTAAAAATCTACGTTAGGCAAAAAGTTTTGGGCTTTTTTTCTGAATATTTTCCATTTGTCACAATCTGTTACAGGTCATAATAGCAGCTCTTTGTCTTCACTGCCTTTCATTTAAAATTAAGGGATTCTGGATTAGTATTATACAGCTAAAAAACTACCACCAGTGACTGCTGGGATGTGAACATGGCTGGTAGTGAAGCAACAGTATCACCACTGTGAACAGCTCACACCATCAATGCCATCAATATGCACAACAAACATGAGCAGACACTCTAGAAATCACTGCAGTATTTCAAGCACTTAAAAGCTGCAGCAAAACCAAAGTGGTATCAAAAGAAAACTTACAAAAATTACTTGAAATACAGAAGTACCTCTAAAAAAAAATTCTCATTGTAAGTTTCAGATATCAAAGGTGAAAACTAAAATATCTGGCAAATAGAGACTACATTATGCTATTTTTCCCCACAATTATATTAGTTGTTCAGATAGACCCACAGTTCTTACTTTTTTTGGATTTATACTGCTTTGGTGCTGTCCAGCCATACAAGCCATCTCCAGGTTCCTCATCTTTTAGAACTGTATCATATTTTGACAGTGTATCAGTTGCATAAATGTCATCATCTTCTTCCTCTAAAGCTCCCACGCCAAAAGCCTGAAATAGATTTTAAATACAAATGAAAGCTCAGAAGTGTAAAAATACTTTAAAGTCACATATTAGAACATATCTACATGTATATCTATTCACCTATATAAGATGTGAAGTGTGTATCTATATATTTATATACACATACTGGGAAAAATGTACACTTTAACCCCAAGAAGTGAGGTGGGAAAAAACCCCACCTCACTGAACACAAAAGCAAACATATTCCACTCCCCTGACCAAGCAAGTTTGATCTGTACAGGATGAGGACAGCAGACTAATTCCACAAAATAACATTTACAATCTGACTAAGGCCAGGTTAAGTTCTCAGAAGGCAAAAAAATTTCTCAGTTGGAATGGAAATTAAGCAAGGAGAATTCCCAGGAATGTAAACTGACAGTGCTTCTAGATAAGAACTCCAAATAGCATGGGGCAACACAAGACCTCTCTAGCTGACAGATACAGCATTACTGAAAGTAAAACAAACAAAAAAATTGTAAACTGAAAACATACTGAATATTAACTTTCTCTGATCAAAGTAACACATGAGTTTTCTCTATCCAGCTACTCAGAGTCAGGTCTTTTTTCTAGTTGTCTTTAATAACTTTGATAAGTGAAGGCATCTGAAAGTTCTAAGAATTTTTTCACATCTTCAAAACAAGTTTTAAAGCAATCTTACTGTCAAATCACACTTCAGGTTTCTTACAATAACCCTACCATGACAAGGAGCTTCTCACTTAAACCCCCCAAAATTTATTTCTATTTTACTGCACTAATAATAAAATGCATCAACAATTGTCCTTACCTGACCTGTAATACCCAGTTTTCTTCCTTTACTGTGCCTCAGATCCCCAAGTAAGTTGCTTGTCTCTTCAGAACCAGCTGTGAAAAGATTCAGGTGTTCTCTTCCAGACACACCAAACAGAGCTTGTGAGGGATCCAAACCCTTGTAGCCAAGTCCATGGACATTCTCTTTTGGAGTCAAATCCACTGGCATTACATCCTTTGGAGCAAATGTCACATTCTCTGGTTGGTATTCATCCTCTTCCTCCTTATATAAAATAAAAGTTTCCAGGAGCAAATATGATTAAAAGTGCTGTGAGTTGAGCTTTTACACCATTCACAAGCCTAGGAAAATCTACAATCCCTAAATTATATATGAACTACAACTGCTTAAGAAGAAACTTAGTTACACTAAAACCTTTCTTCACATTAAGCATCGTAAGTTTGAGCACTTTTAAGAAGACTTGAAACTACATTTTAAAATACTGTTCAAAGACATTAAAGAAGTTTTAGGAGCTTGTTATTGTGTTAACACACATTCTTACATAAGTCAACAAACAACTTTTGCCTGTTTAATACCTCAGAACCCTCAGACAGTCCAGGTGGTAAGGCACAACCATATATTTTCACTGTAGGATCTGCAAGAGACATCAGAGCATCATATTAAATTAATAAAAGGAGGTTTTAAAATTAACTTTCTAATCTGTCTGTGAACATTAACTTTCTACTAAGGAGCTCAGGAACTTCCCTGAACTTACCAGGTTTCTGCCTGCATGGCTTTCTTTTCACTCGTGGTCCAATTCCTTGTCCTTCTTTCCAGCCCATTTTTCGTAACAGTTCAACCCCAACTGTTATTCTGAGAAGAAAACAACAGGAAACAAACCCCAAAATTACTCCAAACAACACTTTTAATATTTATTGATTATAATGTTATATGTTGACCATAATTTTAAATGTTATATACATATAACTATACATATATAACACACACACATATATATATATAACATTTATAAACATAACATTTATGTATATAACATTTGAACAACTGCTTTTATACCCCAGCTAAAATCAAATGTGAATGTGTCAACATTTGCACACACACTTCATGCCACTTCCAAGTGAAAGGAATTGTTTGGCCAACCTTTATGCAAATCCACTTACTTAGAGGGTCCTATTAAATCATCAAATGCAGTGGTTCCTGGAATGGCAGCAACTACTCCTGCAATCTGTCTGGCTTTCTCTTTTATTCTGTCTTTAGTTTTGGATGCAAAATCATCTGTGGTTGTAATATCTTTTGGTGCTATCCCAAATTCACTGAGATCCTGGAAAACACACACAAAATAATAAATAAAAAAAAAATAAACACCCCTCAAATTCTTACTTACTGTAATATTAAAGGAAAGAAAAGGGGTATGACCTTCATATTGGCTGATTTTCTTGAGCCATTCAGACAGTTGTTTTTTGAATAAATTGAATGGACATACTTTAAACAGCTTCAGAAGCATTTGCCTTTTCTGATAGAGTCCTGGTTTTATTTTTTGTTATTGACACTACAGGAGCTTCTTAAGTGACCCTATGAAACACTCTTTATGACCTAACAGTATAACACTGCATACAAGAAGTCCTTTTAAGGTTGCTTCAATTTTTGCTATTTAAGTTCCTCAGAGAATTTTATTGCCTGAAAAACCTGCTGTCATGGAAACTATTTACAAGAGTTTTTCCATTCCTTTCTAAATTTACCTCCTCATCCATGAAGTCTTCTGGTCCAAGAACGGTTCTGTCTGCTCTCTTCTGCCGTGAGGAGACAAAAGCTGAGGGTGTCCATCCTTTAAAGAAGGTAAATATTTAAGTAAGGTACTTAAGGCAGCACAGTATTTGAAAACAACTCAAACATTTCAACCTCACACTACAAGGATACACCAAAGGAACACTTGTGAAATTGTAGTTCAAAAACTTAAGGGGAAATAACTTCAGCAACACCATTCCAACTATTTACAGTGTAAGGAACAGCAGGGGAAGAAAATGCTTAATGACAGTTAAGATTGTTTTCACTAACATCAAACTATAACACTCAATTTATTGCTTCCCAGAAGACAGAAAAACATCCAACCTTCCTTTGTGCCAACGGTGTTAAAGTAACCAGCAGAAAAGCCACCAGTAAAGGCTCCATGGAAACGTTGATATCTCCCCTTTGCATCTTTAACAGTCTGTTCTTGAAGAGGAACTGGCTTTTTAATTCGTTCACCTACAACCAAACACAGCACAAAGTAAGACACAACACTGCATGAAGAAGGGACCCTCCACTCCCTCCAGAAGCCATTTCTTCCTTGTAAGTAAGAACTGGAACAAACAGTGGCCACCCTGAAGTGGAAAGCATCAGTTTACATCTATTTCCATCCCACTTTAAGTATTTGTCTACACTGCTGGCATTACACATTGCTAAAGGAAAAGCACTGTGTTCATATCAAACCCCTTAACTCTGATGAATTCTGAGACCAATGTTCTTTTCCTGGGAAAGGCCACTTCTAGTTTTTAGGCACGTAACACCCCTGGCAGGATTTCATCACTTCAGTAACTGCTTGAGAAATTACACATCAGAGGTGTCCAAAACTGAAATGTACCATGAAAGCTTTGACATAAACATTTACACCTATTTAACAGTATTTCCCGCATAAAGTGGCACAGACTTGGGAGTCACAGCTGCACGTTAGTCCTTAGACTAGCAAATATATGAATATAAGCATAGGACGGTCACATTAGCATAACTGCACGCACTTGAAGTGCTACACTTGAACTCTATTTTCTTATGTTTTTTGAGGCGCAGGGAAAGGCCAGAAGGACAGGCTGGCCCCCAGCTCCACGCAGAGCAGGGACAGCCCACCCCAGCCCCGCACAGCCGCTGTGGTGCCGGCAGCGCCTTTCCCCGCTCCGTCCCCAGGCCGAGCCGGACCTTTTTCGCAGGCCAGCAGGGCTGCCGGGGCAGGGGGAGGAAGGGGAGGCGGATCTGCGCGGCGCCCACACGCCGCAGCTCCCACAGCCAAGGCGGGGCAGGGGTGGGGGGGAGTCCTTACCCTCCTGCAAAGGCTGCAGAGCGGCTCCGTAGCTCACCAGGTCCTCCTCCTCCTCACTGTCGCTGCCCGCCGCCATCTTGCCCGACGGCGGCCGCGCGGGGCACGGCGGCGTCACGTGACGGGGGAGGGAGTCACGTGACGGGGGAGGGAGTCACGTGACGGAGGGGGGCGGAGCCGCCGGGAATCCCATCCCGGGGAAACCCCATCCCGGGAATTCCAACCCCGGGAATTCCAACCCCGGGATCGCCACTTCCGGCGTTACGAGCTGTCCGAGGAGAATGTTCGCAGAAATCGGGGCGGAAGCCTCGAACTTGTCGTTCGAAGCTCTCGAAGAAGGTTCAGGCCTCCCCTCAAAGAGCTTCACCCCTGAGCGCTTCCGGGTGTCTCTGCACCCCCTTGGGAAGTCCTGTGTGGCAAGAGAAGCTTTTACTGAATATGTTTTGTACAAAGACCAGGACGGGCCTGTAGAACGTTCAAGATTTGGGTTTTCATTTCCAGTGTTGCCCATGAGAAGCTCGTGTGTCGATTTTTATTGATCTGTTTTCTCAAGCTTACATCTGACCTTAATACTCAGATTCACTAAAAGCACGGTATAAAAATGTTTTAAAAAAAAGCAAATAAACAAACAAACAAACAAACCAACCCCAAACCATTGCAACTCCCCACCTCTCCAAAACAAAACCAAACCCACTTCACTTGTGCTGAGGATACTATCCACCCACAACTTTTGGCAGCAAATATCACCAGTTTCTTTGAAATCCTCGAAAATAAATCAAAACACAGTCTCGAGCGATTCCTGCCCTTAAGAGATAAGTATTCTGCAAGTTTAGCTCAGTATTCCCTAACCCAGTATTTCTGTTTGTTTGTATAATGGAACTGGTTTCTTTCAAAGCGAAACTAGAAGAGTTTCATGTGGTTTCGGGTTTCAATAGGAAATATTTACAAGGTTCCATGTAAATAGGGAGTACCGTGGTTCATTTAGGTCTCTAATTCTCTTAGAAACAATAGAGTAGATGCCACAGATACATATCTATGTGCGTTATCTTTTCTCATCATTTCTAATCAGTAAGCACTTAGCTAGAACAGACAGTGGCAAAATGAGTTGTTAACACCACTGCTGTTTCTCTTTGTTTGGGAAAAAATAGTTTCTGAATACTCAATTCTATGTGACTTCGGCTTAACACACAGGCCTTTCTTGCAGAATGTTAATAGAAAATATTTTGAGTGTCTTGTCTGATAGGCTCAAACAGTTGGGGTAATCAAATCTTGAAGGGACTTTTTCCCCTTTAAGGCTTTTATCAGATTAGAATTACTTTTGCATCCCAGAGGTGTTTCCTTTCTCTCTTGTTTACAGTTGTTAAACCGAGTGACAACTGCTATTTGTAGCTGTTAAATAAGACGATAACTCCAGTGTCTTTAATTTCAATGAAACTAAAATATCAGTAGATCTGAATGACTTACTTGTAAAAGACTGTTTTTACAGAAATTTGTCTGGTGAGAAAAAAAACCCCACAGTATTTTTGAATTAAAGCTCACATACTTGCCAGTGCATGTAAGGCTGAAATTGAGCCCCTAAGCCACAGGTGGAATTCAAACTTTAGTTTTCCAATAACTTTTCAACATCTGGTTGTGTATTAGTTCATCAAGAAGATCAGTCATAGAAGTGTCTTCCTATGCCTCTTGTTATATTCTTTAAAACTACTTCTTCAAATATATAACTTCTTGTTGATTGAAGTTATGCAAGTCACTGGAACTTTAGACTAAAATTCGTATAACTGAGTTTAATAATTGATATAATTGGTATAATAAAAGGAAACAAAGATTTGATTAATTTATAGGGGTTTTAGAAATCACATTAAAGAAAAAACCTGAAAACCTAAGTATAAAAATACCACATTTTTAGTTTTCAAAAAACACAAAAAGAGACAAACAGCTTGACTTCACCTCTGACTTATCTTGTGTTCAATGGGAATGTTCCCCTGAATATTCCTCCTGCCAACACAGCTGACAAAACAGTACAGACCCTGAGGCATTGCTTTAACTCCTACAAAGAGATAATTTTAATTTTTTTAAAAGCAGTGAACAAAAAAACCCAATAACAATAAAAACACCAAAAAAAAAAAAAGGTAACACATATTGTCCCTTAAGTACACAGATTTTTATCTATGGATCTCATTTAAAGGTGAGGCCTTAGCTGGGAAAAGTGGTGATGATTTTGCCTCTGTTTGTTCTCACATTCTTAATTCCCACTGAAACTGCAGTATCTTTTTCCCAACGTGATTCCACAGTGAAATAGGGAAAGCATATTTGCTATTTGACAGCAAACAGGTTTTTTTTCAGTGAAGATAAAGCTGCACTTAATATGTGCCTCACACTGTTAAGGTGAAGAAGTGAAATGCTGCACCCAAAGCCCTTGATACTGAGTTTTTATACCATTTTCATACCATTTTGCTGTTGCTCAGTGAATTTCTTGCTAAGGAAACCTCCTACTCCATCCTGTAAATGTTACTACTGTGCCACATGCCCTGTTTTTGCCATTTACAATCTTTTTTTTTTTGTTTTCCCTCCCTACAAAAGAGCTGAGTGTGGGGGGGGGAAAAAAAAAATCGACCTGTGAATCCTTTTCTTTCTCCTCACCTAATAATTCCCTACAGCAGGCAAACATTTGCTCATTAAGAACTGGAATCTTCAGAACCTACCTTGAGAAACAGCAGGAGTTGATGCAAACTTCTCCCTTCCTTCTATAAAGTGCTTTTGCTGGTGAGCCTCTGGCTCTGTCTGGGACAAAAGCTGTTCTGCTGTCACCCCATAGCCACAAGGTCTGTAAAATCACAGAAAAGAAACCTTCTCTTTGCAGGGAGCAGGCAGATTCCTGGCTTGAGTATGTAACAGAGCATCCCCAGGCATCCCAGCAGGAAATTAATGTCCCAAACTGAGGCTATTTCCTAGTGGCCAAGGAGAAGACTATTGGATTGGAAGACTATAGGATTTCGTATAGTCACATATTTTTTCAAGATGGAGGAGAAGGACAAGTGGAGTGATACAAAGATATTAAAAATATGTACACATTTATCATATGTATTATATGTATTGTGGTAAGGCTGCCCAGATTCTGGTCCCTCTTACTTTTACTATTGTGGGACAGAATTTGGGACAACTCAAGCTCTGCCATTCTGTACATGTTTCCAGCATGGTCCTTGTCCAGATCACCTGGCTGGTTAATCTGGGAAAATACTCCAAGCCAGATGGCACCCAGTGNTTGGAGGAACCTGCTGTCACCCCACAGCCACAAGGTCTGTAAAATCACAGAAAAGAAACCTTCTCTTTGCAGGGAGCAGCCAGATTCCTCCAAGCCAGATGGCACCCAGTGCTACAGAACTAAGAGAGGGCTCTGATGCAGAGATAAGATTCACTGCTCTCAAATGCAGCACTTCAGGCACAAGTACTGATATTCTTTGGATGGAAATTTGATGCTTTCTTAGAGGTAGTGTCATTCCCACTGCACCAGATCACTGAATTTACTGTAATATTAAAGATAAATATCAACCAAATGTCTGTATTTATACACCCCATTTTCTGAGTGCATTAGTCCACATTTCTAGGTTGTATTTCCCAACATTTACAATGCTGCAGCTAAACCTTCTGATTCATGGAATCGTGAGAAACTGAGAAAGTTTGTGGTATAAATCCAGCTCTATTTAGGAATTCTAACAGCAACCAAAAACCTACTGGGGCCAAGATGGTCAGAAGAGCAGGGACATGGGGGTTTTTTTTTGAGGGTAAATCAGGTTTTGGAATGTTCTAAGCTGCAATTTACATTCCAGGGGCAGAAAGCACTCCTACCCGGTCATTACACAGCTCAGCCCTACTGAGACCATACAATCAGTGTGTGCGTGGTGAAAAAAAATCTTATTCACTGTATGCAGACCAAAGTTACTTAAGAAATATGGTCTCAGTCCTAATACAGTCATGATGAAGTGCTCTTTATCTGAGTGAGGGGAACTCACAAGCTGGTCACATTAATTCTGTTTTAATTGCCAGATTGTATCAGCACAGCCTACATTGGCAAATGATGCATTTATCTTAAATTAATTCCTACGTATAGCATTGGAATTTTGTCCTGATTTGCCAGATTCAAATTTTAAAATCCTTTTTGTCAGGTAAGTACATTTCCTAATAGCATAAAAATAATTGAAACCATTTTTTTACACTCTCAAATCAGAAACTGGAGCAAGTTAAACTACTTTCTTACTTTTACTTGTTGCTATTTAACATGTATTTTCATACATTCATCCAAATATTTTTAGAATTATTGAAAAAAGCGAAGTACTGGGGCGAGAGTGAACAACATCGCACGGGAACAAAATTCAGCTGATTTCAAGACAGCAAATCTCTGGATCCTAATTTCTAAGCTGCTGACTCTAGTCTTCTTCTTCAAAAATATGCAGTGCAATGGGTTTAATGGGCCTGCTCTGCATAACTCTCTGGATGCATGGGGCATTTTCAAAGAAGGTTTCTGTTAAAGGCGTTATTCCGATGATATTTTTTTTTCGTTTGATAAAGAAATGTTGTCTCTGCAGATTTTTTTTTTGCCCCGCAAAGACAGAGACAGCCCTGGAACCGAGGGGGCAGGTCCATACACCCCTCCAGACCCCTACAGCCGAGAGGGCAGGTCCATACACACCCAGAGCCCTAGAACAGAAGGGGCAGGTCCATACACACACCCACAGCCCCCTAGAACCGAGGGGGTAGGTCCATACACACCCCCAGAGCCCTGGAACAGAGGGGGCAGGTCCATACGCACCCACAGCCCCCTAGAACCGAAGGGGCAGGTCCATACACACCCACAGCCCCCTAGAACCGAGGGGGCAGGTCCATACCCACCCACAGCCCCTCCCCGCCCCGCCGGGGGTGGGTCCGGGCGGTGCCCGGGGCAGGATCGGGATCGGCGGAGCAGCGCCCGTGTGGCAGCGGAGGCACAGGCGGCCCGGAGATGACAGACACCCTCCCTCCCCGTGGCTGCCCGGCGGCCGAGCCGGCAGAGGATGGCTACTTTCGCAAGGTGAGCCGCTCCGTGCCCCCGGGAATTGGGGGCTCCGTGCCCCCGGGGGGATGGAGGTTCCTCCCGAGGGCTCCTCGGGGCTGGCGGTCCCCGCTCCGTCGCTCCCGATCTGCTTTGTCCCGGCGCTCAGTGTCCCTTGGCAGCGGGGAACAGCCCTGGGGGGCGACGGGGGGAGGGAGGAGAGATGGGGACCTGGCCCGGGTTGGGGACAGGGGTTGTGTCCCTGGGCTCCGCAGGGTCCCCGGCGCCCCTTCCCTGCTCCCGAGCTGGGCGCCGCCCTGAAGAACAGGAGCGCTCGTAACTTTGTAAAATGAGTCAAATTCCACTCGTCGCCCTTCTTTTTGTCGCCTTTATTTTTATTTCCTCCCCCCCTCCCCACCCCGCGCTCTTCCCTGCTCGCTCCTCAATACTTCTCCTCGCTCGCTCTCGAGTAAATTGCCTTATGTACCTGTAAGAAAGTTTACTGGAGGAAGTTAACAGACTCGTTAGGAAGTTCTTAATGAACATCTGCCCTAATTACTCTTCAGACTGAGTGGGTGGCTTATGCCATAAACCTGCACCTGAGTTGTTTTTGCAACAACAGTAATTACGGTGAAGTATCGCCTGTAATGCAGCCCTGTGGGCTCCTGTGAACTTCACCGCAGGTAAAGGGCAGTAAGTGCCGCTTTCGGAGAGCTCTGATGAGGCCTCCCCTCGCTGTTTTTAAGTTCTCAGCACCTGTGACTTTTGTTTCGAGTCGGGGTGTAATTACACGGGGGGTTTTGTGTAGATTCTGGGTCCGAGACCATGAAATGTCCGTTCTGTGAAAGAAGAAAAAAAACCCTGCGTACATCAGTTTGTTGCTGCTCACCCCTGCATAAAAACATGCCCACGATGCACATTAACAACCACCTGGGTTACATGGTAGGGAGGCACAGATGCTTTGCTTTGTTGGCTTTGTTTTTCCCCAAGTATTTACCAAATTCATAAGCCTGCAGGAGCTTAAGCAACAATATTGCCCTTTAGCAGAGGAACTGTTTGCGGCTGAAAAGAGCCAAGTTTTACCCGTGCCAGCCGTGCTGCAAGGAATCACCAGCACCACCTGGTCAATAACTAACAAAACAAAACTTTGCCCAGATTTGTCTGGCTTCTCCATTTGCTTAATCCTACTATAATGCTTGGTGACTAAATCACTTCTTTCTTAGTAGTCCATAGCAGGAAATCATGAAGTATGACAAAGCTGTAATTACTTAGTTTTCATAGCTGTGTTTTCTACACTATGGGAAGCTCATGTGCTGCCTTGAGGCATGTTAGTAAAAAAGTTGACTTTTCGTGAACTTAAGTTAGATAAACCAAGTCTTCCACCTGTTTGTTTTTACTGATAAGGACTAACTGAAGTTTAGGAGCCAAGTTATGCCTCAGGTCATAAGAGGAGTACATCTTCTACACTCAGACTTGCTAAAGGACTGAGTTCATTTTAAATTGTTACATGTTACAGTTAAGGTCACTGAAACAGCATTAGATCAATGTAATGTTGGTGGGACAGGAATGAAGTTTTTCTCATGCATGAAAATACTGTAAAATCCATTTTATACCTGATCATGAGCATCTTTCCCACTTTTCTTTAGTTATGTCTTATAGCAGTAGGGAATGGATAGGAGTCTGACAAAATCTGAGTGAGCCAGTGAAACATTCTTCCCTCAGGTCTTTGAAAGGTTCAACCAGCTCATAAGCATCTTTAATAAAGTTACAAACTTCAGATGAGGCTAGATGCTCAAAGCCTTCTGTCCCTAAAAGTAAGCAGAAACCAGTATTCCCTGTTATATATTAGTTGAATGGTCTCAAAGGTTCGAGCTTTCTTTCTGACTCAATAGTTCTGGGTGAAGGGGTGAAGAAAAACATAGAAAAACACACCAAAAAACCCACAACCCCAAATAATCCCCCTCCTGGAAGCTGCAAACCCAAGGAGGAACTTTGGACACGATATCCTCAGGCCCCACATGTTCCTGTGAGTGGTGTGCTGGGTGATTTCGTAACTGAAACTAGTGAGGGAGCTGTTAATGGGTGTCCCTGGGTCTGTCACCTTCCCCTCCCTTTTTAAATCACACCACTTTTTGTTTTCCCGAAAGGATCTGAGGGTTGTTTTACCACTTTTGTTGGTGCAGAATCACATCAATTGCCAAGGTTAGTCCTTTTCTTTTTAGGTCAAAATACTTTACTGATCTTTTTTTCTGTGAGCTGTGGAGCAAGGGGAAAAGATTTTTGCATCAGTCCTGCTCACAAAAGGGCTTCCAAGCACTGTTTGCACAATGAGGTTGCCTTCTGTGCTTTCTAAGAATATTCTTTGGTGCCTTTTTATTTTTTTCTATGTAGGGAGTGAACCCTGTGAAACTATGACTGGCTCTATGTAAAGGGCCAAAAATGGGGAAACAGATGCATAATCATGTTTCCTGCTTTAACTTCTCTTGTCACTAGGAAGTGACTCTGCCAGGTGAGTCTGAGATATGATGGGGAGCAGCTACTGCAGTTCCCTTCACCCTTTCTCAGATTTGCCCTTCCCATTCCCTTCCAGTGATGTCAGAGCTGCTCTGGAGGAACTTTTTTCCTCTTCCTCTTGCCCCACCTCTTTCCATTATCTCCATGGCAAAGGCCTGCAATTTATATAGGCAAAATTAAATTTTCCTTAAAACTATAAGATGCTTTGAGCTGTCTCAGATGCTTGTGTGGGGTTTTTTTGTTTTGTTTAATCATCTAATTTTAAGGAGATTACCTGTGGAGCCACACAGGGTACATATAACTCTGCCACTGTTGCCCCTATTCCCTTCCCCTGACATCTCCCCTCCTCTTAAACCATTTGATCAGCTGCAGCCAAACTTGTGAGAAGCAATTTAGCAAAGCAAAACAGGCAACTCCAAAAAGTATCCTTGCTGGTTTCCTGAAGAGGATATGGCAAAGTGGAAGAAGCAAAAAGAAGATGGAGCTTCTGCCTGGAACTTCTTAGTTTCTGTGAGGATAATGCACGAGGAAACTGGTTCTGCTGCTGTTCAGTTTATCTTGGCCATCCATGTGGGCAGCTTAATTCAGTGTGCACTGCCAGGGCAAACTGTACCTGTGCTCTGGGACCATCAGCCTTGTACCTTGACCTCCTCTGTCTGCAGTTGCACATTCTTTCACTGTTACTGGCAGGATCAGCCATGCATATCCCACACATTCATCCAAATCCTGCTCTCAGTCTTTTTTCCCTTTGAAAATAACAACAAAACTAATGATAAGAACAAAGAACAATCTGTTTTAAAAGTGGAGCAAGGCATTTAGACGGGAAGGATTTTTTTCAACAGGCCAACAGTGATTAAAGCAGGTCAGTCCTTGTTGCTTCTTTGCTTATGCCAGATGCTTTCCCCACCTAAGGGGAAGTTATTCTTTAAGCCTGACGTGGTTCTGTGGATTGCTTGGCCTCTCAGACCTCTTCCTATTTCCTTTAGTTACCTTTAAATTCTTGAGAGAGAAACAGCTTTCTTTTCCAAGCTGTTCTCCCCTTCTGCTTTTCCTCCTTTCCCGTTACAGCAACCACCCCCCTTGACCAGGAAGTTTTCACAAAGTAAATATCCCTGAATCACATCAACGTCCAGAACTCGTGATATTTATAACATAGTTACTGAATAGTAACAGGATCCAGTGATGATCTGTCGGTAGAGCTGTGCCTGCCTGGTTTGTTGGTTGGTTTTTTTGGGGGGTAGGAGCAAGGAGAGATGTCTAGCAAGTTCTTTCTGCTGTGTTTTCCCACCTTGGCTTACTGCTTTGTAACACCTTTCACTGACCATAGATCTTCCAGTTTCCCTCATCAGTCAGGAAGTTGCAATAACTGGTAACAAAAAGCAATAGTTCATTCTGGCTTCAGCTTGGTTGTTTTGGATAACAGTGCATTGTGCTCTGTAGAGGCAGAGCAGTAGGACAGCTGGCTTAATGAAGCTTTAGACTCTGATCAGTTGAAGGAAGATGCTGTTTTCTTATCTCTTCCCTTTCTTAAAGCTTTGGTTCCATCTGAGGCTAGATATTTACCATCTAGACCAAGCTGATGATTCAGAAAGACAGACTGGGTATAAAATCAGCAAGCAAGCAGCCCCATGAATGAAGCCCCAGGCTGGAAATGATAGGTATGGTAACCAGCTTGTGAATCAGCACTTCCCTCATTCACTCTGTTCTTAACTTTTGGGATTTCTTCTGCAGGGCTTCCCCCCCACCTCTGGATAATGTATCAGTTTACCAACCTGCTGCTCCTGTCCTGCCACCGTGGTTTGGCTCGTGGGGTTCTCTTTAAGTCATTAGTAGCCAGGCAACCATCACCATTAGCATTGACACAGCAATATTTATTTGCCTATTTGTTCTCTTTCCGCTTGTCTGGCAGCACAGAAACAATATTGCAGTGATTCATACACCTGTCACCCCATATCCACTCATTATGTACAAATTCACGAAACCTAAAGCAGAAAGTAGGTCTTCATGTGAAATGAAGAATCACCTGAAACTCACTTAGCCAAGAGACAGATGTCTCTGATGAAATATTAACTTTAATTTCTCTTTGTGAGTGGTGTGACAAGGTGGAATATTGTATGGGAAATACATCTTTGGAATTTCATACAATAATGCATTCTTTAACTTTATTTTAATCTTTGGGGCCAGGCACTTAGAACTGTAAAATGCTTGTTCGTGGGGTACAAGTAGATGAGGCTTTGGAAGACCAGATCTTCTCCCCCTTCTTTACAAAAAATAAAACACAGAAACCCCATCAAACACAACAATAAAACCCTCAAATACAACTTGTGCTTCTGAAAGATTTCTAGCATACAGCTAAATTTTCAAGATTGTACTAGTGGGAATACGCGAAATGTTAATTATAGTCCTGGAAGAAAGTAGGGAAATAACAACTTAGCAGGACTTGGGATCAGTCCTAGAAACACTGGTGTGAATCATGGTGTCTGCTGCACTTGCTGTTACAGAAGTTTTGTGCTTAAGTTCTATATATACATGTTTAAATATCTAAAATACCTGGAGGACAGGGCCATTTGCATCCACTGCTGGGCTTGACAAGCAGCACAGGTTGCTCTGGCTGGAAAGGAATGTTTTCTTTTAAGCAAGGAAACACACCCAGTTTCAACTCTGTGTCACCTTCAGACAGTGACTCATCTTCGAAGTTCAAACCACCACTTTGTAAATAATACTTATGTTAATGTCAAATACTTACTGCTGTTCCTCATTGTTTGTCAGAGGCACGATTTTTGTGTCCATCACGACTGGATTTCTGACATTTGCTTGAAGAAGGAGCTTCCTGGCATCCAAATTAAATACAACTGTTTCTTTATTCAGGACCCATGCTTTGCACAGACCTGTACTGTCTTCCCTTTGTGGTAGATAATTTCCCAAGTTTAGAAACTTGGAAAACCACAAAGGTACTGGCTAAAACCCTTAGACTAAAGGAGTCTAAGGCTCCTTCGTGCAGTGAAAGCTTAAACCATACTCCTTGGTCATTTTTACAACTTGATTAGTAATAACAATTCTTTTATTGCTGTTTAATTAGGAATTTTACTGATAGTGTATAAGCCAGGGTAAAATCCAGTTTACTCTCCAGGTTTGTTTGGCCTGGCAAAGTAATAAACAGTAATTAAATGAAGCATCTAGTATCCTGTTGACAAGAAATGAAACAGCAGGTGTGGAATTCCATTTATTGTAATGAACTGAATGTTAACATTCTTGGGATTGTCTAAATGTGAACCAGATAGAAATGCTGTCTGGGAAAGGGATCTTCTGCAAGGAGGAAAACAAAATTAAGCACTTGCTTGAACCTGGCTGCTAAATAACGTTTTGTTATACAGAATTTGTGCTTTACACAAGGGGATATCTTTTCCAGATTGTGTATTTCCCATGGTTTTGGGTTTTTTTTCCCATATATTTATTATTTCACTCTAGCCATCAGTTTTGTGGCAGCCTGATTATAATAAATAGTTTAAGCCTGCAAATGAAGACTAGCTGAGTGTCCTCATCCCCTGTGTAGGAGATGTAAAAAGCAACATGTTCCAAAAAGTGCTTGTCCTCTTAGGCCCCAGGGCTGTCTAAATCTAAAGATTCCTACAGAGATTATTCCTGAAACGCAGGGAAACTTCTCTGACTCTTTTTCTCTTTGCACTGAGTTTAAGATCATTGACATTTTGCACTCATTGTTCCATAGGAGCTTGTTTGACTTCAGGGCTGGAGCTGGATCAGAGGTTCACTAAAATGAGCAACCCATTTCCAGGAGCTTCATGGGCTTGGGAGTCAGGATCCTCCTGAAAAATCTCCCATAAGTAGAGCTGAAAAAAAGTATTAGAATGATGTCATCAAACATGTTTGGCACACAGGAAGGGCAGGGATTGTGAAAGGAAGCTGCAGCTTTACAGAAAAAATGAGAAAAAGGGCAAGGCAAGGATATGTTTAAGAAAGATGCTTGGACTGAATGGTCAGGAAAGAAGTTGGAAGAAAATAGCTGTGCAGGAATATGGAGATGGCAGGCCTGGGATGAGAATCAAGTATTCAAAATGCAAGAGGAAATGATTGGTGAGGTTCAATGAAGAATGGCATGGGTAGAGTTGAAGGAGATAAGGGTTTGAATACCAGCAGCAGAAAAGATTCCACAACACAAAATGAAGAAAAGGCAAAGTAGGGAAAATATTTCTGTGTTGAAAGGAGCATAAAGTGTTTGGTAAAGGACTGCTTTTAATCTGAGATGAAGGATTTGCTCCATGGTGTGTCCCCACCAGTAAGAAGTTTATCTGCTCTGTGTTGTGTTTGCTGTGAGATGTTTCTCAACAAAGAAACCAAAACACTGCACTCCAAAGTGTGGGTTTTGCTGCAAGTGGTATTTCAATGCAGAAACATTTCTGCAATACCAGTAATTTAATGTGGTGTGTTTCTCTCAGTTTATCTGTCAAAGGTGCTTTTGAAGATGTTTGCACAAGCTTCCTGCCATTTTACCTATTTATTGTGGACTTTTCAAACTAGAGATTTAAAATTAACATTGGGCTGCATGCTTTCTCAATCCAATTAGTATAATCTGCTTTGATCAGCTCATTTCTCTATTTTTGAGTCAGTTTGCTTTCACTTGACAACCCAAATAACTGAACTTCAAGTAGATGATTAGAATTTCGTGTTCTACTTAAATACTTGCTCTTGCTGTGCTCGTGTGTCATTGCCTGGCCACCCATAATCAGAGTTGAGAGACTTTTAAATGCTTTTATATAAAAATCAGATTTTTCTAGTCAAAACTAAGAGGGAGATGTTCAAAATAGTGCATAATCTAGAAGCTGGAGGAGTTGAGAGAAGACTTATGTTGAGAGATCTGTGCCTCCTCCTTGTATAATACACAACCAGTGAGACTGATAAGCTTTGTACTGATACCCAGTGACACCACTCTTTATTTAAGGGTAAGCCTTTAAAACCAAGTGGTTATAAAACCAATAAAAGGCAAATAATTGCTTCAGAATTAGCAGTTAAGGCTGCAGGGAGGTACTGGCTGGCTCTGAGTATTAATATTTGAAGCTTCTCCATACTTTTTTTTAAAAGAGGTGGTAGGGGCAAAGAATAAAAGTGTGGAAGGGACCTTGGGAAGGAGGGGTGGGAGTTGCACTGGAGGTCTGAGCACCAGAAAGGGCAGAGATCCTTTGCAAGGGTCTTGAAACTGTGAGAGGTGGTGGCCCTGAAGCCTGGTTTGACAGAGGTGTATTTCAGGGCTCCATTATATCCCAGGATGGAACTCTGATCTTCTGCAAGGGTTAAGCAGAAGTTTTGATGGGAGTTCCTACCTTGCCAGATACTGTTTTTATGAAATCTGTAGGAACTTAATAACACTCTGTCAAATTTTGGTTGTATTCGCAAAACACCTTGAAAATGTTTTTAGGGGACTATCTCACACCTGTACTTAAGCTTTAAGACAAATATTTTCTGTCTGGCTTTTAATGTTCAATACTGTGGTCATGGTGTCTTTTACTTTTAATGACCAAGTTTGAGATAAGAACCAGTCACTGATGTAATTATAGTTCATTTATCTTCATACAGAGCCCATGACATTAACGTTCCTTTAAATTCACTGTTACTCCCTCTGAGGAGTCTTCCAACAGCAACAAAAACCTTGTTTTCTTTATTCCAGGGATGTAATCCTCTTGCTGAGACTGGACGAAGCAAGCTGCAAAATCAAAGAGCTGTCCTGAACCAACAGATCCTAAAAGCAGTCAGGATGAGAGCTGGTGCTGAAAATCTTTTAAGGTAAATGTCACAGCTTCCTAATTCTCTTCCAAGCAACACTTTTTAAAAAGTGTCACGCTGAGGCTCTCTTTGTGCAGCTTTATTGCTGGTGATGAGCCCATTTACCCCTCAAATCAACTCAAAGTGCCCCTGTGTGGTTGCTTTTCCCAAGATCCTTCAGCTGAGTGTTCCACAGTGGAAAGGACCATCAGCTGCCTCCTTTATTCCCTGCAGTAAGGATTTTTTTGTCCTCCCATTTTTTTTTTAAGGATGTGGTTCCTTATTTGGCTGTCCCCACAGGAATAACCTTGTCTTAATGCTCTTACATCCTGTGATTAATTGCTTAGCAAACAGTCCTGTAGCTTCCCAACAGCCAATCTGTCCCCCTGTTACAGAGAAGAACTGGAAATTTTCTCAGTTCTCACCTATGACAGTCTCCTGTAGAGCCTGTTTCTCTGCAGCTGAAGCAACAATGGCTCTTCAAGAACCAAATCTAGGGAATATACTTAAAGAAGCAAAAATTCTTGGATAAAATCAGTTTTCTTAAACCTGACATTCATTGATAGGTTACCCTTTGCCTGTCACCTGCCTTTATCTCCTCTCTTGCAAGAGAGGGGATAGGTCAAAAATTTAGGTAGTTTTAGCTCCTGACTGACTTAATTTTGTTTGTTTTCTGGTAATTGATCCAGGAGTAAACTTGGAGTCCTTTTTGTATGCTTAGCAAAATTATCATACCTGTGCTGGAAACTGGACACTGTTCACTCAGTGATGGTTTTGCTTGTCAGCTCAGGAGAGGAGTGTTTTGTAAGGGCTGAAGAGATGAGGAATGTCTGATGTGACACTGGGGGCATTCAACCCAAAGCTGTCCTCAAGTTCAGCTTCTGGTGCCAGTATTAACTGCTGAAATACTGAAGTTGCTCTTCAGAAGAGTGGGAACTAAGCCTACTTAAGAGGTTCAGGCTTATTCATTAAGTTTTTAGCAATCTAAGGTGAAGTTACACCTGTTGGACTATTAAAACTTGTTAGTTCTTTGAAAGAAGGAATTTAAAAAATATAGTTCATGTGGCTAGGTGTATTTACAGTCTTCTAAAGAAAAATATAAACAAGGTTTATGTTTTCAGACTCTGTTTGAATTTCATCAAGTTCTAAAACAAAAAAACAATTGCTGTCCACAAGAAGCCTTCTGCAGTAGGACTTGAGAAAAAAGCTGGAAATGCAGGTTTCTTTACTTTTGGCTGAAAGTAAATACTTGGCTTGAGGCAAATGATCCATGTAGTGCAAAGGCTTTTGCTTTTAGAACTTCTGAAAGTTGCCCTCTCGTTTTCATTGTCTTCTGTTCTGGAAAATCTGAGTTAAAACTGAATTCAGAGCAGAGTTATGTGGATCTCAAGCATATCACATTGCCCCTTCTGCTGGTTGTCATTACAAAGAATGTCTACAGTGCAAAAAACCCCAAAGAAACTAAAAACAAAAAAAAAGGGAATCAAATGAACTCTAAACTGATGTGGATGTTACAGCAAGAGAAGGTGACCTGGAGGGAGCACTGGGGTTTCTGAAATAGGTGTTAGAATTCCTCCTGTGAAGGGTGGTAAACCAGACTAAACACAGAGCCTTAATGTGCCATAATTAAAATGCCTGTAGCATCAAGGCTTGCCCATTTATTTATTGTTTTATTTATTATGTATGTATTTATTTATTTATTGATTGATTGTATTTATTTATTTATTTATTATTTATTGGCGCTGCCTTCACTGAGGAAGATCCACTTCACCCCTGTGTTTGTGTCAAGTTTGGTTTATGGTGGCAATAAATGTTAACATTGCTTAATTTAAGCAACCCAAGGTTTTCAATAAAGTATAGCATAGAAAATTCACAGATAACTCATTTATGATAGGAAATGCAAACTTAGAATCTTGGCCTTGGAATAACTCCTTCTTCACCAAGTTGTCCAAAAAGCTGGAGGACTGTTCCAAGTACAGCCTAGATTTATGAGATAGTTGTTCCTAAATATTTATGAAGGTGAATTTTGTCTTAAAATACAGATAAATGCAAAATGCTGCAAATTTAAAGTAAGTTTGTTATTGTCTAAGATTTGGACTCTAAGGGTATAATATCTGTATCTCTGGACACAGATAAAGACCTTTTATCTCAAACTCATACCTGTGGTTATAGATACAGGTGGTTTAAGTCTCTTGGAAAGAGTAAAGTTCTCATAAATTCTCTGTATGGAGAATCAGGTTAGAAATTGTGCTGTGAATACACAGAAAAGCTAAGGGTGGGGTGGATACCACCATCCACTGTGCCAGCAGTTCAGAATGTTGGCATTTAGATACATAAATGGCAAAGGAAACAAGAAATGAAAACTCATTTACATCCAACAAAATCAAATTATAGAGAAAGTTGTCTGGTGTTAAAAAGAAATATCTTTCTACCAGTAGGTCTTTCTTTAGTAACTGCTCTTTTATCCTTAAGATCTGAAGTCTCAACAGATCTTGATTCAATTTATAAAGCAGGGAAGTATCTTTTGAAAAAATCTCCTGATCCCTCCCCCTCCACCCTTCTGTCTTCTTTCAGGAAAAACAATCACCTAATCTGAAAATAGGGTAGTGATTCTGTTTAATGCTTTAGTTTTGTTGATTAATGTATCTGAAAATAAGCCTGACTCTTAATCACACAAAAAATTTAGCATATAGCAAACCTTCTGTGGAAACTGGAAACTACCCCGGGCGTTCTCCCTCACAGAAAATACTAATAAATTCTGAAACGTGAGGCCTTGTGTCATCTCTTAAAGGGGGTAAAAAGAAATCTTAAAAATGTTGAGAATGCTGCCAAGGGGTCAGCGAAGCTTGTGGAAACCTTTTCCCCAGCAATAAAAAAAACCTGATGTGTCTCTTTCTGCAGAGCAACCACCAACAACAAAGTGCGAGAGCAGGTTCTGCTGGAACTGAGCTTTGTAAACTCAGACCTGCAGATCTTAAAGGAGGAACTGGAAGGACTTAATATCTCAGTGGAAGTTTATCAAAATGCAGGGTGAGTATGAAGCCAAGTTACTCAATTATTAACAGATCTTCTGTTTACCCTTGGAAGCAAAATTGTTTCTAGGGGAGTGAGAATGTTGGACAACAACCACGTGACAGAGCAGGAGCTTGGTAGGAAGGGGACGTGTTTGATGGGAGATTTGTTGGCTAAGGGTTGGTCTGCATGTTTGCCTTTCACTTGGGCAAGGTATGTGCCTCCAATCCTTAGATATGGGGCTTCTCTGAGGAGGGGAGAACTGAAAACTCTTGGGGCTGTGCTGGAAGCTCTGCTCAGTGCAGGGTGAGCAAAATTAGTGATGTGATAATATCTCTGCTCCGATGTGGTGCACACAACTTCAGCTGCAGAACAGAAGCACAACACTGAACTGCTGTTCAGAGCAGACCAGGTAATGTTTAACGTGTGCCCTGCAGTGACAAATTCACAAATTGGGTCAGAGCAGAGAAATTTTAAGTAGATGAAATTGGATTCTTTCAAAATTCCACTGATTTTTTTTTTTTTTAAATTGTAATGGATTCCTCAAAGATAAAACTTGCAAGTCAAAGAGTATTCATTACCTGCATGCTGCAGGTCTGGGTCCCTCTTGGCACTGTCCTTAGTTAGGTGTTAACTTCCAGGTGGATTACAAGGAATTCCTAAAGTAGAGGGACTGACTAAGCACATTTCCAGTGGGGCACATTTTCACTGAATGCTGGACTGATGAAAAATATCTCTGTTTAGTTTTTCTGAAAAAGAAACCTGCGCTAAAGTTCCTGCCTTTCACCCCCATGGCAAACTTTGACAACTATTTGATGCAAAAATGTTATGGGTGATTTTCTTTTTGTCTGTTTGTTTGGGTTTTTTTGTTTGTTTTGTTTCTGTGTGTTTTTTGGGGGGTTTGTGTGTGTTTTGGTGTGGGGTTTTTTTGAGTTCTTTGTTTGTTTTGTTCAAGATTTTACTACTCTTGAGCTCTTGATAGAAGCATGAGAGCACTATGAAAGTTATGGCTGTGGAAATGAGAGCAGGACTCCACAAGTACTATTTCTTCTTCCAGCTAAGGAATATTAAAAATGTCTGGATTCTCAGTGCAGGGTGAGCAATAGGTCAGGCCCCAAGGCAGGCAGAAGCCTTGAGGCTGGACAGCAGGTTGCTTGTTATTCTCTCCTGATCCTACTTCCCCAGTGTGTTTTGAAGGTGTTTTACCTCTCTGATGTTGTTCAGTCTAAGCTCTAAATGCTTTTTATGTTCCAAAAGCTAAAATAATTCCCTGTTCTCCAGCCTCTAAGAGCAAACAGCTGTGAATAGGTGCTCTCTGACTGTTGTGGCTGCAGTTGTTAAGGTGGGTTGTGGACTGCCCTGTATTGTGTTACACCACCCTGCACACACCTCAGCTGCATTGGGAAGTGTGATGCTGTTTCTCCTGGGCTCTGGAAATCCAGGATCCCCTCCCTAACTGCTCAGTGCTCCCATGACGTTTGCTCCATGGGTGTGACACCTCAGCTGTGTTAAAATAAACCCTCAATTCCTTTGAATGAAAAATGCTGGTGTCTATGACACTGGGGGGTGACACTAGAGTTCTAAATCTAAATCTAGAATTGACACTAGAATTCTAAATCAGGAAATTATGATTTCTNCAAATGCTGGTGTCTATGATACTGGGGGGTGACACTAGAATTCACTAAATCAGGAAATTATGATTTCTTTTGCATGGGTCTCACTTCCTTTTGGGGAGAAGGCTTTGATATGATCTGGAGCAAAAGTGTTGAGGTTTCTTCTAAAAGCCTCAGCAGAAATCAGCTCGTTTGCACTGCCTGCAGTGGTGTTTGGGCTCCAAGTTAGCAGAGCCACTTTCTGCATCATGGACTCTGCTGAGGAAGCTCCCACCTTCCCAAGATGGAATTTTCACCAGTGACAAAGCTGGCTTTGCTGATAAGACCATGAATAACTGTGGGATTTTGTAGCTGGTGGTGAAACAATGATGAGACAGTCAAAGAGCTGCTTTCAGAAAACATGAAAATATTAAACAAACCTTAGAATTGCTTGATACTGATCTGTTAAACCTACTCAAAACTCTATGTATCTGGAAGCAGTTCTGATCTTTAAGTCACAGTTCTCATCCTTATTGCCTTTTGATATTCTACAGCTTAACACTTGGCATTGTCTAGGAACTAAGGAGTTCTTGCATTTCTTATTCCTAGACCTTTCCTTGCAAAAGTTGTGGTACTTTGGCCCTATTTTCCCCTGCACTGGACACACACATCACATCTACATACTGAAACCATTGGCAGCATGGAAAATACTGCTTAGAACTGATAATTACCATAGCTCTTAGTGGGGCAGATCTCCTGGCAGCTGTGGAGCTAATTGTAGTAAGGCAGCCTTTGAGAGTCTCCTCTTCTTTCCTTGAAGGAAAAATAGGCTTAAATGGGAAAAAAACCCCACAGGCAAGTAGCTTTCTTCACTCTCTTCTTGAGGAGTCACAGGCAATTAAGCAGATTTGCTTGGGCAGGAAGGAATATAAATGTTAAACTATGTCCTTTTGCCCAACACACATCAGTGTACAAACTTCATGTCACCAAATAAACAAAGGTAATTAAAATGAACAAAGAGAATACAAATATTTCTGATTTTTTTTGCTTTTTTTTTCCACAGAGAGACTTTCAGTATTCCCTTGGTACCTCTTGGCCTGAAGGAAACCAAAGAAGTAGACTTTACACTCCCCCTCAAGGTAAATTACACACATCTCAGAGTGAACAGCTAACAGGAATAACTTCCATTTCAGATTTGTTTTAAAGAAGCAGAAAGATTGATTACTGATTTAAGTGTAAAAGGAAATAGTACTGAGGGTTTTACTCAGCATAATGCAGTGACTAGCCAACTTGGAATTGTCCTCTTATAGCTGACAAGAATTTGACAAGTTTTTTATGGTCACTTTTGCCCCTTTCTAAACCTGTTTTAAAACCTACTGGAGTTGATACAGGAGGTGTTTGGTTCCTTTACATCAGAGTGAAGTTTCTTGTCTCAGATATCAAATCAAATTATTAGTTCTATTGTCTTTTTGTAGCCTCGTTGCTGTGTGTTACTGGACTGTTAACTGGAAGGGAGTAGACACTGTACACAACCCAATTTTGTACTGGTTGCAACTGCAGAAAAATAAGTTAATTTTAGATATTTCCTTTTTTTACCTTTTTTTAAGGACTTTATTCTGGAACATTATAGTGAAGACAGTTCTGAGTATGAGGATGAAATAGCAGATCTCATGGATCTGAGACAGGTAAGTTCAAGTATGGCACACTGTGAGGTCGTTTAGTCTACATTTGTACACCCCAGATTTGTCTTACCTACTTTTTTTTTTTGTTTTTACTTTTAAGTATTTGAAATTTAGCAGGAGGACTGCTTGCTGTTTGCTTTCTTAGAGGTTCTGTGCAACTGAAAACCTCTTTATTTGGAATGCACCCATATGGCCCTAAGCTTGCTGTTCTCAGATTCCACACATTTCTGTGCTGTGCAGAAGCCCAAAGGAAGCAGAGCTCTATCCTTGGTGTTTCAGTATCCATCCTGGAAGGCACCAGAATACACCTAATTTTCCTCTGCTGTGTTTTTCAAGGCCTGCCGCACTCCCAGCCGAGACGAGGCTGGCATTGAGATGTTGATGAGCTATTTCCTGCAACTTGGTTATGTAGAAAACAGATTTTTCCCCCCCACCAGACACATGGGAGTTTTATTTACATGGTAAGTGTGTAGTTCATGTTTCTCTTTAGTCCTTTTTTTTTTTTTTCCTGGCCCAGAACTGTGCTAATCATTAACTGTCTTGTGCTGAGTTTGAAGCCTGTCAGTGTGTGTCTGCAGTGTGTGTTGTCAGGCTTTTTTAGAGTTAAGTGTAAACCTGAGTACAACACACCCCTTTGATGCTTAGATTATGGTTTGGGCTACAAGGGAAAAGGAGAGAAAATAATCATTTTGGACAGCTACAGATGTTTTCTGACCTCCAAACCTTCTGACACAAAACAATGAGGAATGGGCCAGACCTTTATTCCCCTCCTTCACTTGGTTAAGATGACCATTTGGGACTCAAAAAGGAATGACTTAATTTATTATAGGGGAATATTTACCACACCTGTGAGCAAAATTTGACCCTGAATTCAAAGTTTTTTATGATGAAAAAAGACGAGTACCATGTGGCCAGGAGGAACTGTTACATTTCTGGTCTTGGCTGCAGATAGAAACATGAACCACAAGCAGTGGAGAATCTGAGCATGCCAGCAGTGGATCTTTAGTGACAGCTGAGTAGGAGAACACAGCAGCACACGTGGGTACTTCCTGCTCTGTGGTGTTTTATAGGCACTTCTGGGTTAGATGTAAAAACCTTTTGGAGGCACTGCTGTCAGACTTGCTGAAGACTGAGTCTCAGACACAGCTGTTCTCTGGCTTGCAGCCTGTGGGTTGTCCTGCAGCACATCATGGGGTTTCTATTCCTCTTCATTTTCACTGTGGCAGGACAGTTCTTAAGAATTCCACTGCTGGCTCAGAGAAACAGAATGAGGTGACCTGCTGTTTCAATGGACTCTGCTGATCTTGACCCTTGTAACATTTGTTTCCCAAGGTATGATTCCTTCACGGGTGTCCCAGTGTGTCAGCAGAATCTGTTGCTTGAGAAGGCAAGTATTTTGTTCAACATTGGAGCTCTCTACACCCAGATTGGAACAAGATGCAACCGTCAGACCCAAGCTGGACTTGAAAATGCTGTTGAGGCTTTTCAGAAAGCTGCAGGTACACTTTCTAAAGTACTGGGAAGGTCTTTATGCCAGTGTTGCTGATCTCATTCTGGTGTCCTACAGATGGCTGCAATTCCTACTGAGTTCATTACACAAAAAAAGGAGGAATAGAGAAATTCAAGAAGCCGAGTGAAGAGCTCAGATCAAGCTTTAATTCTTGATCTGTAGCCTGAACATGTAGGTAAAGCCAGTGAATCCTGTGGTTAGTGATCAGTGAGCTGCAGTTCAAAGGTCCAGGTTATAGCCCTGCATTAACTGCTTTGTTGTTCAGTCCTTTTTGCACCAGTGTAACTGCTTTCACCTCAGTGAGAGCACACTGGTGTCAAATCTGTGCAGGAGGCAATTTAAAGGTTTGATAAAAAGCCTTAAAACCTAGTTTTCCACCTGGAGGTCTTAAAAATTAATCTTGCTGTACTCTCTGGTAAAGGTTGCAGTGCACTGGAAGTTGACTACCTGTTTTCCAGAGATTCCAAAGGTAAACAGGTTCAAAATAACCAATCTCTGTCACAAGCAAGGAAAAATAGAAATCTTAATAAAGGGAAACCTTGAACTAACATGTTAAAAAAGCTTTTGTTTTGTTGAGGCTTTTTAAACTACACATAATGCTGGAAGACATGTCCTGTGTAATTATTATGCACTGTAAGATTTATTTCTGCACTAACAATCTGTGGCTCTTGGCTTCCACTCTATGGGTGGAAGCAGCTACAAACTGTGCACCACAAGTTGAATTGGCATGAACCCCCTCTTTTGAATACACAGCTATCAAAAAAACTTATAGCATTTCTTCATGGATATTTAAAATAAATCGTTTTTTAATCTTTGTGTTTCATCTAAAAGACGTTTCAATAGTTGGGAAATTTCTCCCATTTTGCTGCTGCACCTTCCATTCTGCAAATAATAAAAAAATCACTGCTTTTCACTTCAACATGTTTGCAGAACAGAATGAATTCCAGGCTGGAAAGGTGTTATTTGCTCCCAGAGAACCTTTGCAGGGCCCCAGAGCAACGTGCTCAGGAGCATTTCATTGTACCTGTGCATGGCTCCGTGACACCTCAGTCTGTTGGCAGAGACATGATACAGAGCTTGTATTAACTGTTTCTCAGTGCTGAACTGAGGTCCTGCACAGAGTTTGTCATCCACCAAGCTCTCTGCATGAGCAGAAATATGTTAAGAACAAAAAAAAGTGTATTTTTCCCCCCCTGTGGTCTCAGTTCCTTGCAGTAGGGCACTCCATCAGTACTTGGGAGGCACCTGGCAAGACTGGGCTTAGTTTTTTCAGTGCAAAAAAAGGTAAAGATGGCCATAATTCAAATTTCTGCAAGGGCTTATTAAGAATTAAGGTATAAGTGTAACATGGAAAATATAAAAACTGCAGAAACTGTTAGTAGGAAAATACAGCACAACGTGGCCAGAACTGAGTGTAGTGACAAGAAGGAAGGTTACAGAAGCTGGGTCACTTAAAAGGCAGAGGGCTTATTGTTACACTTTTGCAGGATTATCAGCAATTAGCAAGCTGGTGGAACTCACTAAACCAGTTGGGTGACGTGCACACTGAAGGTTGTGCTTCCAGCTGTGAACCTGTTACTCAATATTTGCACTACACTTAGTGTTTGTTTTTAATTTGATAAATAATAGAAACTATGTTTTGGTGGAACCAAATATTTAGAGAAGAATGTTATTTTCACCCTGTTCAACATAAATACAGAAAAATTCTGGTTTACTTAGGGGCATGGAATGGAGCTTTCACAATGCACTGAGCAGCATCTGAAAGGGAGATTTATAATTAAGTTGATATGTTTGTGGGTTTTTTCCTTCCATCCTTCTACCTCTTTATAGCTGTGCAGATTTCTCTCTCTTTCTGTCCCCTGTACAAGTCCCATCCAGTTCAGTTCTATGGTCCCTCACAAGAACTGTTCCAAACAAAGCTGGAGGCAGTGCCCTCAAAACTTGAAGCTTCTGTTGCTCCTCTGAATTGTACTTTTGAGAACTGTGCCTGGGGATGATTGATGGAAATGCAAAGCAAAACCTGTAGGTCCAGTTTAGTTCCATGGACACCAAGAATCCCTCCAGATTGCTGTAGTCCAATACTAGAAGATACGCTTTCAATCCTAATTAATTATGGTTCATGATAATGAAGTTCACTTGTTTCTCTCTTTGTGATGCTAACAAAACCACTTTTGTGATTTCAGGAGTCCTAAGCTACTTAAAGGAGACCTTTACTCACACCCCAAGTTATGACATGAGCCCAGCTATGCTGAATGTTCTGGTGAAAATGATGCTTGCACAAGCTCAAGAGTGTGTTTTTGAGCAGATTGGTCTCTCTGGGATACGCAACGAGTTTTTCACGCTTGTAAAAATGACACAGGAAGTTGCCAAGGTGAAATATGGGACTTTAGTCTTAAAAATAGCTGTTTACAGTGCTGTGTTACTAGCTACAGCTTCTAATAGTATTAACAGAATTTATTAAGCATTTATTAAAAATAACAAGGGACAGCTTGCAAGCTCCAGTGAGAATCACAACCTTTCAGGAGATTAAACCATGACTAGCTGCAATTTGAACATTGTTTTTAGAACTGTTACAGTTTTTTAATTCACAATTCATGTAGTTCAACAGAAATGTGCTGAGACTCTGAGGCAGTAAATTTGCTGAAGGTTTTTTTACAAGCTATTTATGTTGCTCTTGCAAACAGTACAGATTTTGTGCACAGGGCTACACACAGAAGGCTGGGGTTGTTTGTGTGGTTCCCTGTTAAGTGTTGAACACAGCCTGTCTTGTTTCCCAGCAAATCTAAAAAGCTTAAGTGCAAAAGAACAACTAAATTGTGACTGAGGGAAGGACCTTGATGAACAGAGCCAGACTGGTACCTGCAGGGCTGTTTTGGGACTTGCCAGAAAATGAGGCAGGGCCAGAAGGTAGTGCTCCTGCTTGGAGGTACATCCCAAAAACTGGGTCTGCCACTGAGACATTCCTCTGCTTTCTGAGTCATTTCAGAGTAGCAGATTAGCTGGTTCCACACTGGATAAACAGGGAAAGCCTTTCCTGCCAAGCCTGCAAAGTCACCCTGGCTTACCTGTAGGGTTGATCAGCTGCTGGGGGAAGATCTTTTGGTTCTGTCACTTGGAGGAGTTTGGTCCATTAAACCAGAATTTGCTGCTTGAAAAACTTTTATTTCCTCTCTATAAAGTTCAGTATCCCAGTTTTAACCAGACCAGACAAACTTAAGGCTAGGTATGACTCCACAGTCTCAAAGTGAAGCACAAACTTACTGTATAGGTAATATGCCTCACCCTTTTTCTCAACTGAATGAACTCAATCAAATATATTTACAAATTAAAACCTCTTTATTATATGGTGGTTTTATTTAACTCTGAACCCACACAAGTTTACTGACTCAGTCCCTCTGTTTGGGTACAAAATAGATTTACCTTTCTTGTAAGGGAAAAATCAGAGATGGAATTCCAGATTTTTTCAAAACTTATTTCCAATCCCTTCTAACCATATTTTTTCCCCTCTTTGATGTGATTGCACATGAAGTTATCTTAAGGCTGAATATGATATCCCTTACTTGAGCACCTAATAGCTAATGTTAAATTCTCATGCTGCAATTCTGTGCTTTTTTTCAGGTGGGAGAGGTTTACATGCTGGTTAACACTGCAATGAATCAGGAGCCAGTGAAAGAGAATATTCCCTATTCCTGGTCTAAGCTGGCACAAATAAAGTCAGACCACTACAAAGCTCTGGCACATTATTTCACTGCCACTATTCTGTGTGACCATGAATGTAAGAATCATACTTCTTCTCTATGTTCACATAAATAGCAGTAATAAACACAGCAATAGTTATGATTTGGTCTGTGAACAGGACAGCAACTTTGGTGCTTCAATATATGTTAAATTATGTTTGGAGATGAAATTTTCCCACTCAACCATGAGGCCATGGTCTGTTGTCTTTTATAGAAGAACGTGAAAATTCAATAAACCAACTTTTGCAGAAAGAAAAGGCAAACTATATCCATTAGATGCTACTAAACAGTTCCATTTTTACCCACATATTCCGGCATATAAGTATTATTTGCATATTGATGCAAGAATGATCAAGATGATGACACTGATCAAGTTCCTAAAAACTTGAAATTCCTAACAATGTGTATAAAAAAACCCTGGAGATGATGTAGTAGTAACTCCACAATGCAGCTGGAGGTGTAATGGTTGGTGTTGTGTGCCCATTGTTGCAGTGCAGCCTGGTGACGATGAGGACCAGCAGGAGAAGGCCTTGTCCCAGCTCTACGACCACATGCCCGAAGGACTGATGGCTCTGGCTGTTCTGAAGGACAAAGTGAGGAGAAAACAATTAGGTAACTGCCAGTTCCACACAGTTACTCTCTGTCATTTGAAAATGACCCTGTTTTTGTTGTCTGTGGGTGCCAACCCGTGGTTTGTGCTGTTTGCAGGGAAGGCTCATCTACGCCAAGCCATCGTTTGCCACGAAGAAGCTCTGAGGGTCTGTGGGCTGTGCAAAAAGCTCCGGAACATTGAGGTTCTCCAGGAGGTGCTGACAGCTGCACACAAGCGTTCACTGCTCAAATATGCCCAGCAAGAGACAGAAGATGACTTTCTGAGTCTAATCCAGGCTCCAGATATCCTTGGTAAGCTGGGAATAAAGGGTATCTAACCATGCATGAACGTGCTGTCATATGCTGCAGCCAAAGGGCTCTGCACACCTTCAGAGATCCTGGAGCAACTTGCAGTTGTGTTTATCCCACCTGAACAGTCATAAAGTAGGACTTGACACTTCAGGGGGAGTTAACCTGAGTAAAATCTACGCTTTAAAGCATTATAACTTAAAAAAATAGAAATGCTTCCTTAGGAATGGCGGCAATGCCTTTAATTTATATGTATGGGTACATATATAATATGCATCCATGCATAGCATAAATAATGTACAAGTCCATGCTGTACATTTGTAGAGTTCAGATTCCTCGTGTATTTCCTCAATCATGGATAAATAAACTTTGTTACAGCTGTTTTACAGTGTTTGTCTCAGGCAGCACTGTTTTCTGGGGTAGATAACGGTGGTTAGGTAGAGTTCAGCTTTTTTTGGTGACTGTCTTGAGAACTAGAAAAAGTGGGGAGGCTTTAAAAGTTCAAATCATATGGGGGAAAATTAGCAGCTGTTTCTGGAGGCACAACTCTTGCACTAGTTCAGGTTGTTAACTCAATTTGACTGCTGTTGTTTCTTTGTATCTTAGTCCAGCTCATACAACTTTTTCCTCTTTGGAAGCAGTAGGAAAGTATGAGTGCTGGCTTTAAATACTTCTCAAAGAAAAATAAATTAAAGAGGGCAACAGCATAGTTTTGTTTGGATGGATTTTTTTTTTAAGTTTCCTGTGTTACTGCTATGAGATCTGGAGATATTTTTAAGGCGATTCAGATATTTGTCTTACAAATTTCCGCCAAAATGAGGTTTTTCTACAGCCTGGCAAGAATTTAGGAGAAGTTTCTGTCTATCTTGGAATGCAAGAAAAATAAATTTTTAATGTCTTTTAACTAACAGCTGAGAGAAAATTAATTTTGTTTTCTTTTTGTTTTAGCTAAAACAGAGCATAAAATAGAAACAATCGCTCCTCAGTTTTCCAAGGTGAAAGTTAAAGACTTCTTTCACAAGCTGGTATGTGACATGCTAATGCTGACCAACCTCTGCCATTTGGATAGCAAGTATAAATTCACTCTAATGTGAGGAAAGGGACACAAGTATTTCAGCCTGGGAAAATGCTCCTGTAGTAACTGGGTGGGTTTTTTTCTGAAATTATTGGAGAGATCATTCCTAGCTTTAGAGGTGTAAGTCAACTCGAGACTAGCAAAGAATAAAAGTGTCATTTGTATGTGGCTTACACAGCATTCAGTCTTGATAACCTTCAGAAAAGTCCCTTTTGGCTGCAGCCAAAGGATTCTGCACATGTTCAGGGATCCTGAAACAACCAGGCAGTCGTGTTTGTCCCACTGTGTGGGAAGTATCACCTGAACAGCCATAAAGCGGGACTTAGTGCTTCAGAGGGAGCAGCTGGAAGTTAATCTGAGTAAAATCCATGCAAGATGAGCTTTAAAGCACTATAACTTAACAGAAATGCTTCCTTAGGAGTGCCAGTGAACCGTGCTGTGCCTGCTGTGTTCCCTGCAGGGCCCCCTGACCGTGTTCTCAGCCAAGCAGAGGTGGACGGCTCCACGTACCATTCGCATCCCCCAGGGAGCAGGAGAGCTCGGATTCCACCTCAAAGGGGGTTCACCAGCACAGATTTATTGTCTGGATCCACTCTGTCCTGCAGCAGTGAGTACATTGGGGCAATATTAACAGTTTCTCTGCAGACTCTGCCATAGCCACACCTTAAATACAACTGTAGCTTGTTCATACTGGTGTGTGGAGTATTCACTGAGTTCTATACGTTAGAATAGTGATTCATATCATCTGCTATATACACTGTGGATTAAGTTAGAGTAGCCCTGACATGAAACTAGAGTTGATTTCTTCCTCTGTTCACTCTTCATAGTTAAAAAGTCACAAATAATAAAAGCAAATGTTACTCCCTGTTTAATTCAGGAAGTTAGAAGGGATAAATGCTTTAAAAAGTAGCAACAAGAATAAGGATGAGGATCAGGAAGGGAAGGCAAGGTAATGTGTGTCCAAGAAAAGAGGGGAAAGAACATTTTATTGGCTTGTAACCTGTTGTTCTTTCAGGGGAAAATCCAAAGGGATAAAGCACCATGCAGTGATGAGCACAGTTTAGCAACAGAAAAGGCAGAAGCAACCACAGAAGGATGAATAAGAATAATGAAGTAAACAGGGCAGAAAATATCTCATGGGCAGTGGCAGGGTAGCAAAAACCAGGGTTCATTTCCTTAAGGAGAAAAGCAAAAAGGATGTAAAAAGAGCCAACATTTGAGTATACCAGAATCAATGGCAACTCAGCAGGTAGTTTGTGTGCTTGAAAAAGCTGCCCGTGGCTGTCTAGACAATGGGTTTGTAGCAGCTGAGAGGGCAGTGCCTTTGGGGCAGATACCGTGTGATGACCAAACGTTTTATGCATCTCAACATTCCAGCCAGTAACCTGTGCACAATGTTTTGACAGTCCATGGGCCTGAAAGAAGGTGACTACATTGTTTCGGTCGGTGGCGTGGATTGCAAGTGGCTTGGAGTGAACGAGGTGCTGGAAAAACTGAGGAGCGTGGGAGAGCAGCCCCTGCAGATTGAGGTTATCAGTTGCCAGGATACAGCAGCATCTTTGGTATGTCATGAGGCAAAAATGTTCTGCAGACTGGAGATGTGAGAGGTTTTTTTTACTTGCCTGCCTTCAGTCTCTGATTAACTGTTATTTTCATGTAGTCAGATATCCCACTCTGCCAGGGAATATTTAAAGCCTTTAGGCAAGTGTTCAGTCTTAAACAATCTGTTTAAATCACTGTGCCTTGGCAAGCCAAAGCAGTCTGTGTGCATAAGAATGGTTGGGTGGTGGGGTTTTTTGTAGTGGAGCTACTCTAGATTAATTGCATTACAAATTTCAAGGCATAGTTTATTTCCTCTAACTTGTCCCAGAGGATGAAAGTATTACCCTGTTCAGCACTGGAAAAGCCACGAGGAAACAATTATGCATGAAATACAACAACCAAGACCACATGTTTATTTTCAGTGCACTGTTAACCTAAAGGATCTGTGAGTTGTGTCTTAGATCATGGATTACTGTATGTATTTTTTATTTTGGAGGGCTTTAACTGACTTGTCAGTCGCTAAACTGCTGTAGAAGCTTTAGACTGAGGGAAGGTCATCACAAGATTTAAAAATGTTAAGCTCTAAATACCTCAGTTGATGTGTGAAAGAACCTGTAGTTCAGCTAAATCCACTTCTTCATGCTCCTGACATTCCCTGGCAAACCCAGGCACTGAAGTACTGTTACCTTAGAAGCCCTCAAGGTGCCCTTTCTGCTGTTAGATTTCCTCATTTTACTTAAGAAGTTGGTTTTCTTTATTGAAAATAAGGAATCACACACCTGCCATTCCAAGCTGCAACTGGAAACAAAAGGCTGGAATATAATCAGATTGCTCCAGGGCACAGCTAAGATAAGACACAGAAGGCTGTGCCTTTCAGGTATCCCAAAATAATGTCCCACCATAGAACCTGTCCAGAGGCAGCAAAAGATCCCCTTCAGATTTGTGCAAGAACTACACACTTGAGCTTTGTTGAGAGGCCGGTGGATGTATCACAGAGTTATCCCAGAAGCAATAAACGCTTAACAAGCCATGGCAAGATTCCCAAGTTCCTTTCTGCTGTGCAGAGGATCCCCTTGGGTCTCCCTGTGCCAAACCCCAGGAGCGCAGCCCTCTGGAGGGCTCAGCAGTGTCATTAGCCCAGAAAGCTGCCTGCACAGTAACCTTTTGTGATCACAAAATTCTGACCCACTTTGGGGTGGCTGCTTCTTACAATGCTTCTCTTTTTCCCTGCAGCACAGCAAGAGCGCAACTTACTCTGTGGGAATGCAGAAGACATATTCTTTAATCTGCTTAGCCATGGACGAGGATAAAATTGATCAGACCAAGAAAACCCCACTGAAACTCCCTTTTCTAAGTTGGGGAACTAAAAATAGACAGAAAGCTGCAAGCACCCTCTGCCTGCCCTCAGCTGTGGCTGGGAGTTCTCAGACTAAGAAGAAGCTTTTACCCTTCACACTTCTGAACACGGAAAGTTCGTTGTACTGAATCTTCCAGAAGGATCTGTTTAATGGCGACTCTTTTGCTTAAAATGTATATAAAAATCAATTTTGTCTTTACAAAAATCGATTTTATCTTTATGTATGTGTGTATAAACTCAGACAAATACTGTTGGACTTCATTTGCCTGTGTGTGGAGACACTTGTGAAGGTGGCAGAGACTGGAGTATTGAAGTATTACTGAAGTATTTGAAGGTCAGAATGAAGTGGTTTGGGAGGTATGCAATAACAAGATGTAGAGGATAGAATTGCTTACATGAGGACTGGATTCCTTTGGAATTTCAAAATACAGTTATCATGACTGATTTTTTTTTTTATGACTATGCTAGATGGGAGTTATTTATTACAAACACGATGCTGCATGCAAAACAATAAAGGATGATTTTGCTTTTAAAATTTAGAGTCACTTAACACTAAAGAACTATCTTAAACCATAAATTGAGAGAAAAATGTTATTCAGGGAAACTACCCTCGTGCCAAGGGGTGATGTTGTAGCATTGTGGTTTTTATGCAGACATTTGGTACTAGGTGTGTTCATTCTGGAAGAGAATTAGAAGGCTTAAAATTTAAAATGTCTTCTGAACTCCCAAGGGCTTGTACTCTGCTCTTTTTTTAGGTTACATTTTAAATGCCTGCTGATGCAATTGTTAAAAACAGGCTTTATTCCAAATGACATTATTTAACCTATTTACCTTGAGACTTGTATCTTATTAGTCTTGATAAAATGGATTAGCTGTGAAACAAATCTCAAAATGGACATATTATAGTATATAAATTGCAGTGATGAAGAAAAGAGTGGCAGAATATTTATTTACTATCATATCAAATCCTTCTGCCCTTGGAAAAATTCATGAGCAACTACACAGATATAGTAAGGAGGAAGACAAAAAAATAACTGGTGAGCATTTCTTTGAGATTCTTCTATTTTCTAAATGAAATGAAAATTGCTAACACTGTAGTGTTAGTTCACATTGCCATCTACAGAGTAGATATATGCTGTTTGATACTCAAAACTTAAATAAGGGGAGAGTTTGCATCTTGGTGTAAACTTGAAGGTTGTCACTTATTTTTAGTTTCTTATGTTGTAGGTGTAAATATCTTGATGACATTTATTTAAGAATAAAAATCAGATGCTGTCACTTAGTAGTAGCTTTTTGATTCTGCTACAGCTTGGATGATACAGTGTAATTTACAGGTCTTTGCTATTTACTGGTGCTGTCCCTCTTGTGTGTTTCTGTGATGTTGCTTACAAATATCTAAGAAACTTTCTTAAAAGTTTATATTCCACAATGCAGGAACAGAGGAGTTTAAAACTGGCTTCCTTACAAAGAGTATAAATATATTTCTAGAGTTCCCCTATAAAGGTTACATGAAAAACTTAATACTCTGTCACCTGTAGTGGCCAGATACTGATATTCCATATATTCCATACAGAGATTTACTGAAATTGTTCTCCAAGTAACACAATCTTTAGCAAAGTCACATTAATGCCCCTTCCAGCTCTTCATTTCTCTCAACCCACTATTCCAGTCTTCCTGCAGATATTTTCCCTCTCAGCTGCATCATTAACTGCTTTCCCCTTCCCATCATCACAGTCCTTGAGGAAAGGTTGGGGTAAGGGTCTTTTTAAACTTAAAACACCCCTCAATTCAAGGAAAAACTTCTGTTTTTTGTCAGATAACTAAAGATTTATTCTAACCTGAGTGGTAGCCAACTTAACTTGCAGGGAAATTAGTGTGTGCCTTATGTTCTTGCTCAGACCACAGGAATATTTGTAATGATTAATCAGCACCCTCCACTTGTTGCCAGCCATGATTATAAAAACCACCCTAACACGTGATTATCACAACCAAAATTTTATTATTCACAAGAAAAAAAAAAACACAAACCATACAAAAAGTCTTTGCTTGCAAAATCAGGAACAGAGAAAGGCATGAATTTGTTGTGCTGCTGTTTGCCCGACTACTTGCTCGAGCTCGCTGAGGGACGCGTTGCAAAGCCCGTGGATGCTTCCGAAGCGCTGCAGCAGGAGCAGAGCTTTTGTTTTCCCGACGCCCGGGATGCGCTGCGCTGTCTGCAGGAGCGCGGGCTCTGCCGGAGGAGGTCGCTGCTTGCGCAGGAAGGGGTTGGAGCCCTGATCCCGGCTCTGCTCCCGCACCTGCAGCCAAGCACAGCCCAGAGCACAGCTCCGCTTTCGGCCCTTACAGCGCCGGTTCTGCCATCGCAGAGCTGCTCAGGGCGAGCACCAGGGAGTTCTACAAACTCATGGGTGTGCCCTCATTTTGGTGCACTTCCACAAAGTCTCACTGGGGAACGGTTTCTTAATAGCACCCATAAATGAAAGTGATTTTTGTCATCTTTTTTCCTTGTTCCCAAAGGAGCCCTCTTCCCACTGAGCTACACTCCCATATCACTGCTGCAGGACATTAAATCCTTACATTCAATGTTGTGCTCCTTTAAGATCCCAGGTGTTCTCCTGAGATGAGTGAGGACTGAGAGCTTTCCCACATGTCCCATATTTTTGAATTATTTGCCCAGTAGCACAGACACTCACCAGCTGAACAACGAGCTGAGCTGCTTCTCCTTGATTTGCCACAGGGAGCAACACCATTCCAAGCTCCAGGACAACAAATTTTTGTACTGCTGAGAAGTACTGATCACTTATTTGGGTTTTCTCTACAATTACAAGTCCCCTGAGATTTCTGGCCTGTATTGAAAGGGCAAAAAGAAGAAAAGGCCTTGTTAATGACAAGCTGATGCAACATAACAGAGTGAAATTCTTTCAAGTACCAATTTGTGCTTGGCAAATCAAAGCAAGAACAGAAGTTGCAGCAGCATCACACAGCTTCAGAATGATTCAATTTTCAGGTGGCAACTATATTAAAAGTTTAGCTCCACTAGAAAATAACACAAGGAGAACGTTTTCAGAAGCACAGAATAAACAATATCTATTGAAACCTTTTTATTTAGCACTTACATTTCTAAACTTCACCAATCTTCGTTTGAATTCATCCCCTGCAACCAAATCTGCTTCAGAAATATATAAAATGCAAGTTCTGTTGGGAAGATGAAAGTCCACCAGTCCCAAGCCATCCTCAAAGATGAGTCTGACTTTCCCTTAAGGTGTGAGATTGTTATAAGAAAAAATACAGTGGTTAAAAATATACAATTACTGATATATATATATAACAATAACAATTATATACTATAGTTATGTATAAATATATATGCTAGAAATACTCTGAGCTTGAACAAAAATATCCCATGCTTTTCTGGAAGGACCCTGGGTTATTTTGCTGTGCCAAGAGATGATAGCACAGGTTCAGTATCCATGTAAATTCAAGGGGCTCCAGTGGAGATGCACATTCACAAAGCCCCCCAACAGCAGATTCTGCTGCTTCTCTCCAGTGCTCTGCAGCCATGAGGACAGGACAGAGCTGCTCACACAGGTACATGACAGGATTCCTCAGCCTGCAAAAACTGTCCCACAAATCTGGGACCAGTCAGGGGGACAGTAAAGCATATCCCAGCCATTCTTTGCCTGAAGTGTTTGTCCTCTTCCAATTTGTGCTTACCTTGTAGCTTCTGGGCTACCTCTGACCCTCTCCACTTCTCATTTCCAATCACATGCCCATAAGGGACAACGACAGATCCTGCTGCCACGGGGAAGTTTGCTTTTGTTGTCATCAGGCCTCCTTTCAAATCTTGATTTCAGTAGCAGTTACACCCTAGAAAGAAGGGGCAGTAACATATTTTACAAACCTTTCCAAACTTACACATTCTAATTATAAACTTAAGATATAATATTCTGGAAGAGACACTTATCTCCTTCCCCAGGACTCCTCACAGTTATGGTTAGCATATCAAAACCAGTCAGCAGCTCTGATCACTTGAACACAGGCTGCTGGCTTGCAAATTCCACTTCCAGCTTTACCACCAAGTCTGAAAAATGCCTGAATTAAAACACAGGGATGGTGGAAAACCCCACACTGCCTCTCCCATGCCTTCATCCACCCTCCTGGGGGACAGTCTGCTGGAATTGCAAAGCTGACTCCAGAGGCACCTCCAGCCACAGCTGCTGGCAGTCTCCAGACACGTTATTAGAAGGGAGTTGCTGGAAGAGATTATTGTCAGCTTTGCCAGCTTTACGTGGTGTTCTGACTCCAGGGGCAACTGGGAGTCTGGGAGGCCAAGGCATGATTTGAGGAGACACCACAGACACAACAGTACTGCTGCAAACAGAGTCACAGAGCCAACCAGGCTGGGAAAGCCCTCTGAGACCATCGAGTCCAACCTGTGCCCCAACCCCACCCTGTCACCCAGCCCATGGCACTGATGCCACATCCAGGCTGTCCTTAAACACCTCCAGGGACAGGGACTCTACCCCCTCCCTGGGCAGCCCCTTCCAACGTTTGATCACTCTGTAAAAAACTTCTCCCCAATGTCCAACCCAAACCTCCCCTGGGGCAGCTCAAGGCTGTGCCCTCATGTCCCACTGCTGGTTCCCTGGAGCAGAGCCCGACACCCCCCCGGCTCCCCCCTCCTGTCAGGGGGTTGCAGAGAGTGAGGTGGTCTCCCCTGAGCCTCCTCCTCTCCAGGCTGAGCCCCCCCAGCTTCCTCAGCCTCTCCTCCCAGCACTTGTGCTCCAGACCCCTCCCCAGCCTCGTTGCCCTTCTCCGGACCTGCTCCAGCCCCTCAGCATCCTTCCCAAACCGAGGCGCCCAGAACCGGGCACAGCATCGAGGCGCGGCCTCCCCAGCGCCGATCACGGGGCAGAACCACTTCCCCGGTCCCAGACCCACTCACAGACACCGAGAAGAGCCGGAGCCGGACCGTCCCCGGACCCTCAGGAGCCCCGAGCCCCCTCAGCGGGGCCGCCCGCCCTTGGCAACGGGCTGAGTAAGGCGCGCTCCGATTGGAGGAGCGCGGCCCCGCAGCCAATCCGCTGCGCCGTTGTTGCCGGGCGGGTTGCGGCGGTGAAGCGTCCGGGGCGGTGCCCGTGAGCCGGCGGGGCCGTGTCTGTCTGTCCCGTTCCGAGCGGTGCTGTCCCCATGTCGTTCCTGTTCAGGAGAGGCCGCCCCGGCCCCTTCGTGAGTATCGCCCGGGGTGTCCTCGGGANCGGGGTGTCCCCGGGAGCCGGGGGCAGCAGCGCGGCGCGGGGCCGTGCGCGGGCGGGACCAGGGGAGCCCCCCCCCCGGGAAAGGTGGCTGAGCGGTTTGACCGAGGTGAAAATCGAGGGGAAAATAAACCCCAGGCAAAGACAGGAAGGTGCCCGGACGCTGGTGTGCTCCTTTCCCTCAATCCCAGCCCTGCCTGGCTTCTCCAGAGCTCAGGACCCCGGGCTGGCCGTGCCGCTCCCTCTCTCCCAGGGCGACCCTCGAAGCGCACATTCAGCGCTCTAAAGTGAACTGATACAAGTTACTGTGTTAATTTACTGTTAAAAGAACCCGGCAGACTTTCCTGTAGTTGGTAACGTTAACACATGAAGTTAGAGTAGCGTTACAGTATCTCCTAGAGGAAAACACTATTCTAACGGGAAGCACTTACGTGTTCCCATTACAAACTACATGAAAGCGCGTTGGCGCCTTCTTAACAGTAAATTAATGTAATTAAATTAATGTGGTGAAATTGATGTAATGAGAGCTCAGGGCAGCCGAAGGTTGCAGGGTTGCCAGCAGTGTTATCTCCCAACGCACTCGAACTGATTGAACTGTTGTTACTAGAATTAAAGTATCGATCCTTTTTTGTTATCGTGCTTTTTACTCTTAGCTCAGCTGTATTCCCTGGTGATCGCAGTAAGATATCTCCAGTCAGCAGCCTTTTAGCAAATAAACCAGTGTGTCCCAGACAGACCTGCAGAGTTCAGGAGCAGTGCATTTGCAAGACAAGGCTGAATAAAAATGCCATCTTTGTAATGCACTGTTTAGTTATTTGATGTGCCTTCCTGTGGAGACAGAAGTATTTCCCGTTTTGCCTCTGTAAATTAAAGAATAATTTTGGGGAAAACAAAAATCTCTGTAGAAGAAATAGCAGGAACTTGGCCTGTTTTACTCCATCCAAAGGTGATGGATTTTGTTATGGCCTCATTTATTCTGATGCCTAGAGACAGGACAAGAGCACTATGGGCACCAATTCAACTTAAAACAGGATAATAAAATGCTGTGAGGTGGTTCAGCACTGGAGCAGGTTGGGGATGCACATGATGTGACTGGAAAGAATCCTCAGCAATCCTCTCTGGTTGACCCAGCTCTGAGCAGCAACTTGGGCTAGACCAGAGCTCCCTTCCAACCTCAACTATTACATGATTCCATTCTTTGTAGGGAACTTTGGTTCCACTTTTTCTGAGCTGGTATTTAATATTATCCCTTTTTTTAAAAAAATTGCTGTGTTTGCTGCTAAAACATGCATTTTTTTTTAAAATTCAAGTTAACCTTTGACCACAAGACTCTTAGTGAGGGTTATTTTTCCATCTCATACTGCTGTGACTGAGGGTTACTTCTGACAGACAGACTCTAGAGGAAAGGGACTAATATTATCACTCTGAAGCAGCATTCAAATATTTTGAAAGAAGTTATTTTCTAGTCCTGTTTTTCTTGTGTATATACAGGAAAAAATGATTGTGTTAAAATTCTGGTTTTGCAGATTGTGCCATAGTGGGTAGAAAACCTCCATTCATGGTTCTCACATAAATTACATTTCTAACCTCCATGAGCAGCTGTTCATACACGTGAAAAAGTTCAAGTGGAACCATTTCAAGTCCTCAGTTTGCATTAATTGCATGTCATTGTTCTTCCTTTTTATATTATTCTGCATTGTAGGTTTTTGTGCATGTTCAGTTCTGTGTTTTTTGTTTTGTTTAATATTTTTTTTTCATTGTGATCCTTCAAAGTCATTGCCAACTAATTTTATTTTAAATTGTTTAGAAACATATAGCTCATGGCCTGGTCCCTGCTGCCACCATAGCTCCTAAACCTGCAGTTCCCCGCACCCCTCCCCCTCGTAGTCCAAACCCTTCTCCAGAAAGGCCCAGGTATGTTCTGATTTTTCATTTTTTTCCCCCTTCCTCAAGTGCTATAACCTACTAGAAATGCATGATTAAAAGAATCAGGTGTCCTTTCTGCAGTGTTTGCATAAAGCTTTTCACAAAACCAATATATTTTTAAGTGGGTCACTTCCCCTCTTTTTGAATTTTTCTCCCCCTCCTAAGTGTGCTAAATATTCAAGGTAATAACCATTAAGAATATGGAATTTATCTGAGCCAATTAAAGACAAATGGACTGTTTAAAGTAAGGGTAATTTTTAATTTGGCTGCCACAATAGACTGTAGAGCTGCAGCAGCACTAGTGCTGTGAGTCAGGAAATTTTTATCTCACTAGAAAACCATAAATTAAATGTTATGGGTTTTTTTCTTTAAGTCCCACGACAGGGAATTAAAAACTGGCATAATCCATTGGATTGGATGAGCAATATAGACAAGTCACATAGAGAAAAACACAAATCTGTTTTTTCTTCTAAGTTGTAGTTTCTTACAGTTTTTAGTCCATATTTTCTCCATGTTTAATTCATTTCTGGTTGTTTTCCATGGTCTTTCTAATGTCTGTAACATTCCTACTTAATCCTAGTTCACTTTTTCTTCCTTTTTGACCTCCAGTTGTTTTCTTTCCTTTTAGAGTCCTCACCATTTCTCTGCTTTAATCTTAGTTCCTACTAGTTTTTCCTCTTCATCATATCCTTTTCCATACTCCACAGTGTCCCACAAATAGGCACTTCTGTTTACTTGCCCTGGTTTGCAGTGTGCCAACATTTATTAACAACTTCAGAATCATCAATAAAAGGATCAGAGTAGGGAATAGAGACAAAATAGCAGGTCTTGGAACACCTTTTCAACAGGTAGTATTGTTATGACTAAAGTGAATGCTAAATACTGTAAATGGTTGATGTGAATTCTAGGAAAATAACTCAGAATATGCCATGAATTTCATGCATGTGATTTGGGAAAACCAGTAGGTGTTGTACTTTACTCTGGAAAGCTGCATTACAAAAGCTTGCCCCATTTTGTGCTTTCCTTTGGGACTATAAACTAATAGTTTATAACCAGTCCTGGGGGCATCCAGTGGGATTTGTGCTTGTTAACCATGAACACTTTGCTTTGCTTAAATAGCGAATGCATTTTGCAAAGGAAAATACATGAGGTGTGGAGAGCACAGGAAGACAGCAGCATTTCTTCACTGGTTTTCTCTGTTCTCTTGCAGGTCTGCTCTGGCAGCAGCAATCCTTACCACAGCCCTCACAGGACGAACTGTTGCCATTCCTCAGCCTCGCCAGAGATCCCTTTCCGAAAGTGACTCCACCTCTGTGGAACAGGAAGGGTTTGAACCCTATGCAACAGTGGCAGAGCTCAGAATAGGGTAGTGTACACTTCTGGTTTGATAGCTCAGGTTCTGCCAGTGACACCATTTTAGCAAAGAATTACAGCAAACTCCTGCTTTTTTTCTCACCGCGTCATAAATTCAGTCAGAAGTGTCTACAGTCCTCACACCATTTCTTGTGAAGTGATGCCGTGCAGGGAGTCTTCAGGGAGGCAGACTTGGAATATACAGCAGTCAGAAGTAAAATCATAAATTATTTCTGCCAAATGTGATTAACTGAGCTAAATGAGCCGTGACAGATATTACAGTTACGTGACAGATATTTCCTTGTGGTAGAATTAGCAACCCTCTATCTCTAACGTGGCATTTTCTTTAAGATAGAGAGGGCAAGGTCATTCCAGTGTTAATTGTCTGTCTTAGAGCACACACATAGGCTAGATTCCTGCTTTAGATGTTGTGTCAGCTGTTTGGACTTGTGCTGTATGTTGTAAGACTGATGGTTCTACTTTACTATGTTGGTTTTTTTGATGAGTGAGCAGCAGAGTTGGAAGTGACATTAAATTGCTTTTTACCTGCAGGTCCACCTGGAAACTTGATGGTTGTGACAGATCTCCTGTACAGTCCCTGGAAACATCAGGCCACTATGGTGAAGATGAGGACATGGATACCTATGTCTCAGAGGCTGATAAAGAGGCAGAGTCCAGCTGTCAGAGTAATGAGAAGAGGAAGGAAAGCTTTAGCACAAATGCTGTTTATGCTGTTCCCTGCAAAAATAAAAAGGTAGGATTTTAAAATGTGTTAATTACTTTACCATGTTTTAGTATCTTAATGCGCATGTTAAATATTTCTGATGCTTTATGTTCTCTTCTTGTTCTTCAGAGATTTATTCAGTGTTTATTTCACGTGCTTCTTTTTGTGATTCATTTACTCTTAAATGAGTTAGGTTTGTTGGTTCTCACTGATTCCCTCTCTCTGATTATAGGAGCCTTTTCTTACTAGGAAAACACTGGTATTGTATATAATTATAATGCATAATTTAGCCTTGTAAAATGCCCAATAATTTGGTACTTACAGAGTAGATGATTTGTTAAAAGCACTTGACTCTTAAATGGTGAAAGCTTAGTTAATGAATCAGTATTGTGCTAATGAGCACAGACCTTAGAGAGACAGGGAGATTAGGAATCAAATGAAATAAATTACCTTGAAGACCAGGGGATTTTTCTGTCTTATAATTTTAGATTGTCTAAATGCACAATGCACAATGCACAGCTTAATACTCCTAGGGCACATTTAAAGTTCAGTCCAAAATGATACAAAAATTTAACAAACAGGAAGAGGTACCTGAGTAGGAAAGAGGCAATAAAATGCCTCTCAAAAAAATGCCTCTTCAAAAAAACCCCCCAACACTAGTGAAGTAGAACCATCAGTCTTTCACATTTTGGAAAGAAATTTTGTAAGAAACCCAAAAAACACCCCTAGGTGAAGAGATAGTTGTAGACTAAGGATTTCAGAGAGATATAAAGGCACAAGGGTTATTTGCACACTGATACCATGATTTAAATAGTCTTGTCTTGTTTTTTCATAGGAAGAGTTGCTATCATCTTCCACCTCTAACACTGATGAGAAAGAGGTTCCTTCCCATAAGACTGAGTCTCAGGTGGTGGTGGATAAATCATGTTTGCAAACAGAAGGTAAATAAACTTACTTTTACTTCAAAATGCCATATACCATAGGGAAAGTAATTTGTGAATAAAATAAATGTAATACTGTGTGATAATGGTATATCCCTTTTTTAAAAGAGCAATTAAAAATGTTACTATTTACTTAACAATAATCTTAAGTAGTTACAGAACATTAAAAAGATGCATAAAGAGGGAAGATTGGTCTATATTCACTGTGGAGTGACTTCCTAAATATCCACTATCACCCAGTGTAAAAAGAGAGAAATAAAATCCATTTATTTGCAGTGTATCATATGTGTGCACACATATCCTTATGAACCCTTACAGTTTACAAATAATTACAAATAATTTTTGTAGTTACAAATAAATTTTGTTTCTGTTGACTGAAAGATTTTTTTTTTTTCTTTAGCAGAAGACCAACATCTTGGCTTGAATTTAAAGGTAAGACTTAGATAAAGGTTGATTTATGATGTATTCTGGAAAATAGGGTATCATAAAGAGCTCAGGACATCACTGTGTTAAATTACATGGCAGCACATCCTTACAAAACCTCACTGCTGTTTTATAGGGACATGGAGAAAGTATCTATATAATCATGTTCATCTCATTGGTATAAATGAGCCTGGAGTTCTTTCCTGGTGAAAGAACCTTCTGGAAATGTAAAAATAGATACTTTTATTTTTTTTTTACAGCAAAGCAAGAAAAAAATTCTTCAACTTTGAAGAACATTTTCCATTTTCATTTATTTGCTGATCCCCAGCTAGTGACTGGCAGTTCAAGTGCATATCATAATTGATTAGTTTAGAGTCTTACTTCAGTGGGAACAATATCCTGTTGGGTCAAGAACCTTTATGTTTATGGGACTTTTATGTCAGCCATAAAAAAAATGATTATGAGAAGTGTACATTTCTGATAACTAAAAATAACAGTGACAGTTTCAAATGTCCACAAGTGACTGAAGGCAGTGAGAAGTGACAAAATGATGCCAAGATGAGTAACAAGTTGTGTATTATCAGCAGTGAATCCAGCCTTAAATTTTGTTGATATAAAAGAAACTCCTTCTAAAGTTTTGTTTCTTAAGTTCTCCAACAGTGATGCTGTTCAGAGAATTTCAGGGGTGACTGTTAAAGCAAATTGTCTCATTTTTTATTTCTCTGCTAGGAGGAAAAAACATTAGCTGAAAATCTGACTCGTGACAAACCTCCACCATCCCCAGGTACTTTAGATTTTTCTATGCCTTTACTACACATCTTCACTTAATAATAGACATTTTTATATAAAAACACATCTTTCTGCTTGTATTTGTGTGTGTGTGAAAGTATTTTCCCTGTACAGGAGATGACAAAGTGCTGAGTGCCCTGTGATATATATCAAAACAATAGTCCCAGGTTTTTTTGTGTTTGGTGGCTTAGACTTGTTTTCATTTCCCAATCTGAGTGACGTTTGAAGTCGAGTAAATGATGGTGAAATGATGTAATAAAGTCATACTGGACTTCTCCAATACCTTAAATTTAATCTAGTCCCTGATGCTTGGGAGAGAGAGATCTGCTGACACTTTCTTTCCCAATTAAAGAAGGAATGTCTTCAGTGTCTGAGAGAAAAGCTCTCTCCAAACCTACTTTTTTAATTCTTTCTGGTCTTATCTTTTGGAAGCCATGAGCTGATTAATAGCTTATAAAATCCCACTCATACATAATGCTGATATTAGAAAACATGGGTTGTAATTTGCTGAAACTCATATTCTAGTCTGAATATAATTTAAATCCCTTGGGCCGTGGCATTGCAGACGTGTCTGTTTGGACAAGGCAGGCGTGGGAAAACATGACTAAAGAAAAGTTCAGAGAACTAAAACAAGAAAACTGCTCTCTGAGCAAGGCATACCAGGCTGTGGTGCAGCAGCTGGAGGGAACAAAGCAGCAGATGGAAGAACAGCAGTTAAAGCTGAAGAAACTACAGCAAGAGAACAGAAGACTTAAAGAAGCTGCAGAGAACTCACACAGAGAAGGTGGGAGAAACCCATAAGCCATTCTGTAGCTTTTTCTGATTTCTTACAACCTATTCCTGCAGCAGTAGCTTTCAAGTCATTGATTGAGGCAAGTGTCTGTGCAGAAGTATTTGGAAAGTTTTCTACATTTGTAGAAATTTTGTCATAACCACGAAAAAAAAAAATACTTGGTGGCTGGGTTTTTTATTAGTAATTTTTCATGGGATTACTCCATAACAGTATTTTGAGAGTTCTCTTATGATCCTAGCCTTGTTGAAATTAATTTTTTTCATTAAAATTAACACATCGTTGTGAACATTTCTTGAGTTTTGATTGAACTTTCTTGTTGGATATTTGTTTTAATAGAGGAGGCAACAGAATTACTTTCTCTCAGACAACAAGCACAGGAACTGGTGGATGAAAATGATGCTTTGAAAATGGTGGTTCATCGTTTAAATGTAGAATTAAGCCGCTATCAAACTAAGTTCAGGTCATTGTCCCAAGAAGAGGTGAGAGTCTTGGTTATAAATGCAGTTTCTACTGAAATGTCCCATTGTTATTTAATCTTCGATGTTTTGATTTTCTCCAAGTTTGTTACAAAGTCTACAAAGTGTGCAGGCTTTTCCTGAAATTAAAAATAAGCATTTATGATTAAGTCTAACTTCAAGAAGTCAATATTATTCTCCTGTATTAGTAAGATACTGAACTTCCAGTTTTGTTGATGTTGAGTGTGTATTAGATGTGCAACACATGTAATTAGAAGCATAATCTTTGTTGTGACTGCAGTGGATAGTTCTTGGTGCTTCAAAAAGCAGGAAATAATGTCAGTATCTCTTTAAAAATCTGTTCCAGCATGTAAAGCTGAAAAGCTTACCCATGAAAGGACCACCACCACCATGGCTGGTAAGCCAAATAATATTTTCACTTCCCTGTTTATTCTTTTCTAAGTAAAGCTGTAGAATTTCCTCACTGGAAACAAAATATTCAGGATATTATTTCCTTACTCTGCTGAACTATCACAGACTAATAGAATATTATAAATATCCTATATGAATATAAGTAGAATATGCTTGTTTTGTTGCAATACCTTCTTCACTTGCCATTTTCTAGCATATTGGTCTTCCAAGGTCTACAGCTTAATTGTTACTCTCCTTAACTGTCAATCTTCTGCTGTTATTACTTTTAAGATGATACTAAAAGAAAACAGAACATTTCAGTCATTCTGATGGTAGCCTATGAATTTCTGCCAAGGAGAAGGCAAATAGTCTGTGAGAGTGAATAAATGACTTACAGGTGAAAGAATTCCTCCTTGAAATGCTGGTCAGATTTTCCATTTTCCTTCCTCATTGTTTCTCAGAACTGTATTGCACAGGGAAATCCTCCTGCTCTGTCTTTCTAGCCATAGCAGCCAGTAATCTGGTTGAGGTTATTGTTTGTAATTAATTTGTATTTATTGATTTTTTTTTATTTTATTTTAAGTTGGATATGAAGTATTTGTCACCTCTTCTGTTGGCTTATGAAGACAGAATAAGAGAAAAGGAAGATTTTATTCTTGAACATGAGGCAAGTTGCCATTTAAAATAAACACTAAGGTGGAAATAAATGACTGACATTTTTTGAAGGGATTTGTCAGTGCTGTTTTCTGCCTAAAATTTGAAGTGACTTTGTTTTACTTTTCCAAACATAGTTATTGTGTCTCATCCTTGACTTCCTTGTTTTTGTCAGCCTGTTCACCTTTAGGAGTGGGCACTCCACTGAGAGGTGTAAGATGGGCTCTAAGAACAGAGTAAATCATAAACACAGTGGTAGAAAGAATTTACCACTGTCATCCATACTGGGGGCTCAGTGCTCTGTAGAGCTGCTCTTCCACCTGCTTGAAGCAGAACTTCCATGGGCTTTAAAAATAAATTTATTTCCTCCAAAAAAATTAAGCCATAAGATGAGCAGATTTTATTACTGTAGGGATTTTATTACTGTAAATTCTCTGTCTTGTTCTACCATATTCAAATCCATGTCATTCCTTCTGAAAATGCATATATAGTATAACTTCCAGAATTCAGTTTTTTAATACACATTTTAAGGATCTACAACTTGAAAAAACGTGCCACAAATCTAATATCAGCATTCATTTTAATGAGATATTACGAGATTGATGAAACAATTTAGAAATAAAATATGCACATCTGAATTAGAGATGAGTAGTGAGATGATATGCTATTAAATCAGGAATTAGAAACATATATGTTCATGAAGATTTTTGTTGATGTAAAAATTAAAACAAAATAATTACCTCTAAAGAATTTTATGTGAAATCCTTTGTCTTGCAGGAGGATATGAAAAATTTTAAAGCACGAGTTGAAGAGCTGGTGAAGGAGAATGAAGACCTGCATGAGCAATTAAATAAAAATAACTTTATTACCCCTACAGAATGGCAAGTTATATTACTGGCAATTAATTTAAAAGTTAATTTAAAAGTAGTAGAAAAGACTTGAGACTTAAGAACAGTTTCCCTGAGACATTCATCAGTTGGTAGCTGAGATGGAGAAGAGACTTCTCAACTTTTTAATCTCTTACTAGAACAGCAAATAGTTTCTTAAGCTTTTTTTTAACATCAGAAAGACTGGTATTGTTTTTCTTAAAAGCTGAATTAATACAAATTAAAAAGCAGAGAGTTGAGAGTTGGACTTGAGGATCTCAGAGGTCCTTTCCAACCCAGCTGATTCTATGATTCTGTGAGTTCTCTGCTCGGGAGAGTTCATTTTAAATGCCCAGTTTCCTCACAGACCCATAAGTCTCACTGGCAGTATTTTTCTAGAGATCAAAGCCAAGTAAATCCAAATGCTATCCAAGAATTTATCACATGTTTTGAAAACAAATCTGTTCCACTTACTTGTTAAAATGCTGTCTCCAAGATGACCTCCTGAGGTTAGAAGTACCTTCAAACCTTATCATTCTATGATGCTACACTCCTGATGCACACACACTGATTTTTCCTTCTTTCTGTAGGGATTTTTTGCTTTTGTTACTCAAAGGTTTTATTTACATTTTGATGGTTGTGAGTTCATGTTTCCAAAAAGCTTACCTTAGGTCCTGACATTGCTTCCATTGAGGGTTTTCACTTTGTTCTTTAAAGAGGTGCAAATATGATTTTTTACACTGTTGCAAGTCAGTTGGGACATAAGCTAACATTTGAATTATATTTTATTTACAAGCTGGTTATCATTGCAGGCAGCAGCTGCAAACTCAGGCCAAGCTGGTCTTGGAAGAAAATGGATTGTTGATGGAGCAGCTCAAAATCCAACAAGCTAAAGCAAAAGATAGTCACAGACAACACGTGCAAGAAGGTAAAGGGCTTGAATTGCCAGTCATTTGAACTACACTAAAGATGGTACTGCAGGTTTGAGGGTTTTTGTCGTATTTTTGGTTTGTTTTCTATTGTTGTCATTTTTGGGAGGTCTTGGTTTTGTTTGGTTGGGGGTTTTTTGCAGCTTTATATGTGCCTAAAAAACATCACTGAATGTAGGTGACAGTAATATGAGATCAAGCTCTGGATGTCAACTGATACTGAAAAGAATGTCACTATCACCTATTGCCACTAAACAACATGCTCCATTTTGACTTACTTCTGAAAAAGTGGCAAGAGCTGTTAATATCAAAACATTAATTTTCGTAATTTAAGAGCACTTTAAACGGAATCTGAGTTTTTCAGACTAAATTGCTGTTTCAGTGATCCTATAGCTCTGAAAAGAAGCAGTCTTGAGGCTTCAGTGCTTTACCAAAACAAATTGCTTGAGACAGCAAAAAATAAACCCCAAACTGTTAAAATACAAACAAACTGACAAAGGTAGTTGTTCATAGCATTATGGAACAGTGGGAATTCACACATTAATGTTTAGTTAGGGTTTCACTAGCTGATTGAACTAGTTCTGTTATACCCAGTTGGTTTTCATTTTTTCCCTCCCAAAAGCTTCAAAGTTGACCAAGCAGATAGTAATCTTAGAAGGGAAGAAACAGAGCCAAGAAGAAAAGATAGCAGAGTACCAGAAGAAAATAGAAGCTTTGTGTTCTACTTGTGAAGAGCTGAAAGCCAAGGTGGAGAGCAGAATAGCAGCAGAGGAGCACCTGGCTTTGGTGAACGATTTAAACAGGTATGACTTTACACCTGGTGCATGGAGAAACAATTCTGCAAAGCATGGACATGAACACAGCTGCACTCTGGAGGTAGGAGGCCAGTGGAAACTTCTGCTGGTAATCTAGGAAGGGGACTACAAAATATCATTTTTGTCAAATCTATTTATTTCTATCAATCCTGTAAATTAAATATTCTCGTTCTTTTGTTCCCGCCTTTGGGAACATGTCTAAAGGATCTTGAAACTCTAAACCAGGAGTTCTGAGTTTCTCCAGTCTTTACAATATAGAAATAACAGGAAACAGCACAACTCCAAAGTGCTGTCATGCACAGTAGTGTTTCCCTGAAGACATTTCATCAATTTGTTTGCTTCCAAGCCTTTGGGTAGTGCAAGTTACTGTTTTGTGTCCTGGGAAGTTCTCAGACCTTGTATTTTGGCATTGCCAGTAATGTCTTTGGAAAAAAGAAAAAAAAAAATGGAATACATTTGGCCTACATATTTTTATAATTTAAGTAAAGTACAGTCAGAATGAATTATTGAAATCATTAATGATTTGAGAATGTAACACCTGTCTGATGTCACCACTGAACATGAAGCATTCTCAGTGTATCTTTTTTCATCCCTTTAACAGGGTAATCTTCCTGTAAAGTAGCTTTTTAGTGAGGAAGGTCTGTCCATGACACCTGTCCCTGTTTTGCAGACAGTTACAGGAGGAGCAGGAGAAGAGGCGCTGTGAGGTGGAGGACGTGAGGGGAAGGGCGGCATCGCTGCAAGCTGAGAACAAGAAACTGCTCCTGGAGAAAAACAGCTGCCTGGCTGACAACAAAGCCCTGCAAACTGAAATGGAAGTGACACAGAAGACAAACAGGTCACACCACAGCCTCATTTTCTTGTACAGAAATACTTGTATTTCTAAAAATAACAGCAGAAATATCTGTAAAATTGTCTGACTTCCCGTAATGAGTGGCAAACCTTCTCACCAGTTGGTTCAGAGATGGGCTCACAATACTTTAAAAAATAAACCCAATATTATTGTTATGTTTCTTAAGAAATGTGAGCTTGTAGCCATTGCACAAACTGTTCTTTTGAATCATTACTCTTACTCAGACAACATGTTGTAAAGAAAAACAGGCCCAAAAGTGGGATGTGATACTTTTGGCACTGCAAATATTGGGAGCCAGTGCATTTTTAGCAGAATGTTTGGTTGTTTAAGACTTGTACATGTTTGCACGTGTGAGGCAAGTTTTTAATGCCATTATTAATTCCCAATCTGTTCATTTTATAGGCGACTGAAGAAGAAAATAGGTATTTTACAGCTGCAGCTGGACGAAGTGATGGAAAAAGAATTTGTAGCCCATTATTACCTAACAAACCTTATTGGTCAGGTGGAGAAGGTAGCTCAGGAACGTGATCACCTTGTATCTTTGGTAATTACCTTGAAATAATTAATATTACTTAATTGTTATTTCACACCATTGTCCTACGGGCACAACTTGCTGTTAATCTGAAGTATCAAAAAGGAAAGCTGTAATTTCAGTTTAAGGATTTAGCTATTTATGTAGACTTTAGCAAATAGGGTGGGAGCAGCAAAAGATTTTTTCTAGGAGAGTGGCTAAAAACAACTACCCTTATTTCTGGAGTTAACATAATGAAGCCTTAATTCACATTAAGGGATTAGGGATTGGAGTGTTATATATCAAACTTAAAAGACTTCTTTTAATTTAATTTTAGAGGCTGATGTTGAGCTACATGTATGTAAAAATAGTTTGCAATCACAAAATTTTAATACATATCTCTGAATATGAAGGTATTATCTTTGAAATGGCCTCTATGGACCTTCTCCTGTGGGTGCACGTGGATGGTATTGCATTTTATTGGTTAGCAGTCATTTTAATAGGCTAATTGAGAGTTTTGGAGCAACTTCTGTGTAGTGGAAATGTCTGGCATGGACATTACTGGGGCTTTTCATAAGCACATTCTGTTTCCTTCCCAAGATCTTGGAAACAATTTCAATTTGACATATTGGTACTCTGTCTTCAAATTAATCCTGTAACTGTTTCACAAAACTTTGTTACAGCTTCTTTTGCTTCTGTTGTTCAAGTGGTAGACAAAGGTTGTCATCAGTATTGGGTAAAAAGATAGAGCAGTTAATTCCTAATTTTACAAGAGGGACTATGGTGACCCAACTCAAATCCTTGTCCAGCACAAACTGGACTTCAGGATTTTAGAACTGGGCACAAATTCTTCTAGGAGTGGGGGAAATCAATTCTTAAATCTCAATTTGTGACTTAGATTGCCCAGGTCTTGTTTCTTTTTTATGAACCCACTGTGTCTGGGCTGACAGCAGAGTGATATTCAGACTAATTTTTCCACTGAAATAGTCTAGTATCAGTAAATCTCCAAAATAACCAGTTTACTTTGCTGCCTCATAAAGCTGAATCAGAGCAACCTGTTCCTACTTTTAATTGCTGCATCTTGGCAGAAAGTTAGACTGCAGGTTTCTTGTAGCAGGTACTCTGGTAAGGTTGTCTAATGGGAAGGCCTAGAAAACAAGCAAACAAACAAAAAATTAGAGATAGACCCTAATGATTCTGAAGAACCACTACTGGTTATGACATAAAGTTTAAAATGTAGTATCATTCCCCCTCCTCAAAATTCAGTAATGTCTATTTACTCAGTTCAGCTACAGCTGTTAACCCTTGCCTTACTCTTTTTTAATTCATTCATTGAACTAAATCATTTTGTGCAGATTTCATTCAGAAGAACAGGGACAGCAGAATGGTACAGCACTAAAAAATTAGCCTATGTTCTTACTTACTGAGGGTTAAAAAAAAAAATCTGTAGTAATCAAAAATAATCAAAAATCAAACTCGTTCTCTCTGTTGATTCTTCAGACTGTGGGAGCTCAAAATGAAATTGCTGTGTCTTGCTCAGTGTCANATAAATCATGGAAGTTCATTTTATGCAGATTTCATTCAGAAGAACAGGGACAGCAGAATGGTACAGCACTAAAAAATTAGCCTATGTTCTTACTTACTGAGGGTTAAAAAAAAAAATCTGTAGTAATCAAAAATAATCAAAAATCAAACTCGTTCTCTCTGTTGATTCTTCAGACTGTGGGAGCTCAAAATGAAATTGCTGTGTCTTGCTCAGTGTCAGTGTTCTGTCTGCCCTGACATAATGATTACATTTAGTTATGTATCTACTGTGTGGTTGCAGGCCAGATGTTTGGAAAATGAGAAGCAGGGTGTTCTCAATAAAATGATAGAAGGCAGTCTACGCTTAGGAAGACTGGAAGAGAAAGTTAAGGTAAGCAGCGTTTCTAAGCTAAATATTTGATTGTGTTTTGGGTTAATTTATGTCAGTGTTTTTATGACAGACTTCTGGATTACCTGAAAATGTTTTTAAAAAGCAAAATAGATCATAATTATAGTTTTCACAAGTATCTTCTTCCATTGTGTATCTGCCAGATCACAGCATTTACACCTGGAGAACCTAGGACTAGTTTTAAAAATACTTTAATAGATCTGTATCTAAGGGATAGAGAAGAGGTTTGCATAAAATTAAGAATATTTACTTGTAGTGAATTTTAAGTGCAAAACCAAATTTAACAAAATCCTTAACCCATCAACTGTTAATGGAAATCAGAAAAAAAGTCTGTAAATGAAGTTCTTAAATACAGCTGTTTCAATTTAATTAATCTACTTGCAAAACCTTTTCATTCTTTATTTTTGTCAGTAAGGCAGAGGGCTTAAACAGTCACACAACACCTACAAATGTCATGTTCTCTTTGGTTATTGTATTAATTGAACTTTGCTAAAAGCTGGTATAATTTATTTCTTTGCTGCTTCAGGAAATCACAGGTTGGGTAACTGCCCTGTATCTTGAGTTTCAGGATAAACCTCTTCTGAGGTATTGAGGTATAATCTGTCTCCAGTGATAATAGTACTTAAAACACATTCATTTTCCTGCCAGGGTGACACAGCCATTGATAATGTGAGTGTTAGCTATTTCTTATCTCACAAAAGGTTATTGTGCCTTGGCTTTTAGCCACCTGCAGCTATTTCCTCAAGATACAAGATAAGAAATACAAATTATATCATATGAACTGGAGCATGGAGTCGGCAGGGTGTGAGGAGAGAAAAGCTTCCAGCCTAGAGCTCTGAGTTACTTCCAAGTGCCTACAGTGTGAATCTACTTTTTAGACACAAATAGACTTTATTTCTACTTCTTAGCCACAGCCAGGTTTACTTCACTTCCCTTTCATCAGTTTGTTGCCTCGTGTCGCATCAGGAAGCAGCTCATCCAAAACTTACAGGTCAGATGCACCCTGTGTGTCTCAAAAGATTTTCTGGGGCTTCTTTTACGTCTCTGCAAATGTTATTTGAGGGGAGGAAAGAGGGAAGGCTGTGTGGGACAGCTCTTCTCCACTGGAAACACATCACACACCCTACAGACAGAGGTCATTCCAAAATCTGGTGCTTCTGTTCCCTTTGGATCCCTTCCCTCTGAACTCAGGTTGTCTGTGCCTTGCACATAAAAGTAGATCTGGTCTTCTGGTCCAGAGTTCTTCCTTTTCATTAATTCTTTTGAAGAAAGTAAATTAATAAAAGCCTGTGGTTTTTCTTTTTCGTTGAGAAGTTTCAAACTAAATCAAGGTGGGGCAGATCTGTTATTAAAGACAAGATCACTGTAAAAATCTTTAAGGCTAAATAACAGGTTATTGCTAAAATAAACCCCAACCCCATGTCAATATTTGCATACACAGCTTTATTACGTATTTTAAACTGTGTATGCTTAAATTATGTAGTGAATTAGAAGTGACTCTCTTTATAAATACCCATTTTTAGTTTGGGATTTAGCAATTGCTGCAAACAAACTTTACAATGTCATTCACTGTGTAAAATATTTTGTAGGTTATCAGTACAAACCCAGGAGATTTAGAGAATAGTGGTACAGCAGTAAGTTGAATACAAAATAAATGATTTTTACATAGGAACTATGTTAAGGAAACAAAATTTACTTTGGTATTTTCATTCTGAAAACAATTTTAGATTCATTGAGGTACATTTTATGTACTTTGGCTTAAGTCAGGTAATTTTTCAGGCATATTGAATCATGGAAAATAGCACCACAGTACTGGTCTGAAAAAACTTTCACTAAATCTTCTGAATATATAGGCTGTCACTTTTCATCTGTCACAGTCCAGTTGCACTGGGAAGGTTGTAGATACAAGCATTGTCATCATCTACTACTAAAAAAGAAATTCCTTCCCTGTGTAAAAAAATCATACATGAAGATAATTGTCAATTATCTTAGTTAAAGTATTTTTAGGTGCCACAGGAGACAGTTGGCAAAGTTCTGTAGCACACAATAAAAATTTCATCAGTGTTCCCATTACGGGGCTATTCTGTGAGAATTACAGCACTTTTTATAGAGCAGTGAGAAAATTCCCCTCAGATGGTCCTTTGCTCTCTTTTGGAATGGACAATACCAATTTTAGTAAAGGATGGGAGAAAAGCAACACATGATTGACAGAAAATAGCTTTGTTGCCTCAACAAATGATCAGATCATTACATGTACCACAGCCAGCAGCCTGTGCTTGTGGTAATAATGCTTTTTGGGCTCAGCAGTCAGAGTTCTCTGCCAGTTTGTAGTTCAGCACTCGAGGTGTGAGAGAGCTGTGACTACACCTTCCTCAGATGACTTAGAAGAGTGTAAATTATGTCCTCTTCAGTACCAGCTGCTGCATCCATGATCATTCCTCATCTTGCTTACTCTACACTTGATGCCATGACCTTGGGCCTTTCTTGCTCTAGAGGAAAACACTTCCAGCTACGTGTTATCATCCTCTTCCTGGTGGTGCTGTCTCCACCAGTCTGTTTACTGCTACCTGCTTCACTTCCGAGAACATTAATAGGTTATCCTGAACAATTCAAAGGGAAGGATCAGTGAGTGCCATCAGCTGCATGGATCAGTGTGCCCAGACCTGCCCAGGCTGCATTTCATGTAGGTGTTGTTATAATCCATCCATAGGAGCAGGGTCAGAAGTGGGTATCCCTCACATTTCAGGCCGTAAGAAAATGGTGAACTTTTGCCCTTTGTGCCCCACAGGTTTTGCAACCATTCCACACACGGCTTTGCCTGGCAAAGGAGGAGCAGAGCCAGGAGAGGCAGCTGTGGGAGATGAGGAGCCAGAGGCTTGAACCATCTCCAGCAGAGTGCAGCTTAAAACACAGCACTCCCCTTAAAACACAGAGCTCCTGGCAGCTGGGAGGTCAATGACCGCGGGATGGAAAATGGGTTTCACCAACACTGCCGGCTCCTTTATCAGCCTCTGCTGTGATAAGAAGTTCTCTGAAGTTATTAATTATGGGCACCTGCCCTGGAGAGCAGTAAAGCTGGAGAATTTAATGGCAGAGGGGGAAGTTGTGCTGTTTCCCTGTGCTCTGTGCTTCCTCTCCTGGCTCTGAGCAACCTGCTGCATGGAAGGAACTTGTTTGCCTTTGGCCTCCCATGGCATTACAGGGCAAGCACCTACCTCTGCATTTTGGAGACTTCTCTGGGAACCTAAAAAGTTGAATGATGTGACTGGTTAACTTGCAGGCTTCCAATTCTTTTCTTAGAACCTGCAGGGAAAAGCTAGGAAAAAAACCCCTATGTAAGTCATCCTTAAATATTGAATTATTGATGTGCTAGGTAAATATTATTATGTATTATTATCCTGTGAGCTCTAGAAAAATAAACCCCATGATGACTCATTTTACAAGAGCTACAAAGGAAACAGTTTGTGGAAGGGATTATATAGCCTTATATACAGTATGTACCTAAAAATGCCCTTTATTTTTATTCCTCCAAAAAAGCAGACTCAGTCTTTCTGCTCTGATTCAGATGAAGATAAAACCTTAGTGATTAACACCTTAGCTAAAACTTTTTATTAGCAAGACATAAATAGCAGTATTTTCAAAGACTCACTATTAAATAGTTTACAATTTTATTAAAGGAGGTGCTTCCATCCCAAAACTCTGTCCTATAGCCGGTGACTTATGTCACATTCTGCAGATAAAATAACAGTTTTAGCATTCTGCTTGTAATCATGAGGACAAAAGCTAATATTGGATTTGGTTTCTGTCAAGAGAAGCAGCATCTAGACAATTATAACAATACACAAGCCATAGTTTTCAGGTCCTCGTGTGCTCATGCAATTTAATGGGGATGTAATTTCAGAAAGCAAAATAATTCTCTATAAAAATGATTTCTTATTTTTGAGATGGGATCAATAAATTTGGTTATTATAGCCATTAAGCAAAAAAATCACTTGTGCCTCACTGAACAGAAGGATTATTATGTGAAGCAGCAAGCTAGTTTAAAATACAAAGCTATTCTTTCCCTTCCTCTTAGTATTAGTATTGAGCAAGTAACAAAACAAAACACTTTTTCTTGCTGTGTACTGCTAAATATGACAACAGCAACAGGTGCTGTAATGTGTAGCTTTGCATCTTGGAAAATAAACCCTTTTTTTGCAGCTAATTCTGTTCACTCATAAGACAAACATACATCAGGGTATTCACTGTACACACTAGTTTTATATACAGAACAAAATTCAAATTAAGAAATAGGTTAAAAAATCCATAATGCAACTCACCTGACATATCTAAGCAGGGCAGGACTGATGTAAAATTAAACTGCAAATCAGTGTCTCCAGCTGTTTCTTTTGCTGGTGGTGACTTGTCCTCTCCTATAATCCCATTTTTCCTGTTATCTTTACCCCTTACAGGTGTATAAAAAGAAAGCAGCTGGGAAGCTTGGAGATATGAATCTCAAGATGACTGAGCAGGAGAAGGAATTTGCTGGGAAGACTGCTCAGTATGAGCAGGAAATGAAGCACCTCCAGCACCTGCTCCAAGACAAGCAGGAAACCCTGGATGAAGTGCTGGAGCAGAAGAGGTGAGTGAGGCACAGGCAGGAACTGCTGTTCTTAAGGTTTCTTCTTAAGAAGAATATCAGTCTGAGCCTAATCTTTGATGATCTGAGGGGGTTCTGTAAATCAAGATATATGTTAGGTTATTTAATAGCTTCTTCTGCTAAAGTCTGAACCCTTGCCCATCCACAGTCCTCACCAGTTGTCAGAGTAGTAGGAAATGAAAGGAATCTCGTGAATACACGTGAGATTTGTTTCCTTTTGAGTCTGTCTTACTGAGGAATCCTCAGAGCCATCATCATCACATACCTTTCCTTAAATAATCCACGCTGCACGTTTGAGATATAAACAAAGCTGATGATGCTGTCCTTGGGTAAAAAAACAGGGTCATAAATACTTCCAGTCTTATTTCATGGGGCACTTACCATTATGAGTTTTCTAGGTCAGAGTTTATGTTCTAAGACTTGAGAAACAGTCCTTGGAGATAGTTACAGTGCTGTGCTTTGGATGGAAAATGCAGGTGGGAAAGTGCTGTAGGCTGTCCTTGGGAGAGGGTCAACAGCAGAAAAGCAAGGGAGAGGAGCTGTCTTACTGTGGGGTGACATATCAAACTGTAACCATGATAAAAATGGTTGATCTTTGTTATAAGGAATATTTAAATAAACTCTTACAGGAGAGATGAAAATTAATTCTTCAGCCAGCAGCCCAAATATGGGATTAAGGCTGAATTAACTTAGTTCAGTAAGGGCAGAAAGCTCTGTCTTTTGTAAAGAAGAATCTGCTTTCAGAACCTGCTTCTGTTAACTTTTTCATCCTCAAACATCAATCAGTACAGCACTGGCATTTTCTTTACTCTCAGCAAGATATAGAGCCTTACATTTTGGCTAGGTTGGAATTGAATGATATTTTTATTTTTACTTATTTAAGTAATAACAGCCTACATTAATAACAAACCGACTTTAGGCAAAAAGCATTAAGACATCTGGAAACAGCACATGTATCTAAGCTGAGCATATATCTAGTTTTAAATGCCCAGTGGTGAAGACTTGTGTTTGCAGAGATGAACCACCTGTAGGGGCAAGGAAATAGTAGTGTTGAGAAAAGAGAAATGACCCTGTGAGGTTGTAATGCCTTAAGGACTGTCCTTCTCTAGCTTGGTCTCCTCTCCTAGTTTTCACCACCTTTGTTTGGCTGCCACAAAGAGGCATTAGCTGAGACTTGATCCAACTGGTTACATGGGTCTAAATGTTTCTTTTCTGGTCATATACTCTCTAGAATTATATTTAGTGGGCTTTTTCAAAAGCAAAATAGGCATGAATTTTAATCAGGTAATTTCAAGCACTTAAATACAGGCCATTTTCTAATTTGCTTATCCACATACTGTAATCCTGTACTGCTGAAATGTTGTTAAAATTAGGATTTCTCTTTGTTTTTTTCCCCTAGGAAAACCGAAGGGGAACTTAAAATCATTTGGGAATCCACAACCAAAGAAAACAGGAGAATGAGGGAACTCTTACATAAATCCATGAGGAGGAAGGACACCATGTGGAATGCTGTCACAGGTCATGAGCTTGATGAAAGCTCTCAGAAGGACCTAGTTTACAGACATGATTTTAGCTATTGTGATGTGAAGACTTCATCCCCTACTAAAAATGAATTTCAAGAAGAATCTCAGTGATGAGAATCTGCATCTCATCCAAAAAAGACAACTCAGTGCCTGAATTTGACTTTTTCAGCAACACAAAATATGATGGAACATTTCCCTCCTTTAAAATGACTGGATTTTTAAGGTCATAACAATGATGGCAGCATATTCTCCAGCTGTACCATCAATAAGGTAAATCTAGCCTGAAATATTACTTTGATATTTGAGGAAAAGGCTGTTCCTTGTTAAGCCAAAATGTGATAGAGCTTTAAGGTAACATGAAAAGACAAGTAACCAGTTAACAGAATAAAATTTAACCGTGGAGCAGCCAAGACAACTGGTGGTGCCTGAATGCACAACTGTCCACTCTGCAGATTTACAGGAGCCCAGGTGTTGGGAAGCTGCTGCTGGAGTTTTGCCAGGGGGATGAGTTGCCAGGACAGGGTGCTGTTCTCCAGATTGTCTTCTTCATTCCACTTCAAAAGCCACTTTTATCCAGAACATCCTCTGCAGCAGTGTCAGCCTTTAGATTATTGATGCCTATTTGTTTGAGCTGTCAGAATTGTTGATTTTGCACAATATTGCACATCAGCTTTGCAGTACTATCTATTAGTATGAAATGGCTTTATTTTGGATTTACATATAACTTGCTGGATCAGCTCTTTGGTATTGCTTCATTTTCATAACAAAACCTAAATGGTACCAGAAAACTGTAGCAGTAAAAAAAACCTATAAACTCTCATAGTTGTGTAATATTAGAAATAATGAAGAATGTCATTGGCTTTGATCAAAGTTAAGGAAAAGAGCAGAAACCCAAGTTAAATACCAAAAGGAGCACATACTGTTTGTGTCCAGAAAGGTTCTGGTGGTGTTTTCCCTCAGGGTAAGGCCATGACTCAGCAGAACAGCATTCATCAGGTCAGGGTGGGGACAGCACCTCCTCTCCTATCACACCTCCCTGTTCAGGAATGGGTGGATGTAGGGCTTTCAGAGTCAGGCTCCTTTGACAGGAATAAAAGAAGTGCAACAACCTCACCAGCTCATCAAGAGAGAACTTCAGCACCCAGAGTCATTCAGACACTGACTGTCACAACCACTATCTCACAGCACCATATCTCAAGGTCTCCACCCAGAGACTTAACAAGAACTCTGCCTTCAAATCATTTCATTCCCCCTGGCTTTTTCAACTTCATTATTTTAGGGCTCTGTGCCTCAAAATACCACCCAGAAACTATTTTAAACACAGCCTTAAATACCTTTGTTAATATGTGAAATGGTCTGTTGCTAAACCTTGAATTTTATGAAAACTGATTTGAAATGTTGGGTGTGAAATACCTCTTCAGACAAGTCAGACACTCCCCTGGTTTCCACACAAGCTCCCATCTGTAGATGTGTTTACAGGGACCCTGAAAGAGCATCCAACACAGCTGTACCCACAGTTTGGCAGGTTTTTGAAGGCTGATTTTCAAAATGAAGCCTCTCATGTCATATTTTTTAATAGAAGCATCTCCGAGCGTGAAAATACAATCTCTGAACTGCACATGTAAATTATTTACATCTTCTCATCGGGTTTTAATTGCCATTTTGAATATGTCTCAAGAGTTTGTAAAAATCAGCAGCTTCCTGGGGGAAAACTCTCATATTGGTAATTCCTCAGAACTAGCAGGAAGACTTTCCAAACACATTCAAGTGTGAATATGTTGGGATTGTGCTTGAAGAGAACTCTACCTTAAACCCCCAGAACTTAATGGGATTTTTAAATCAGAGCTTTGCCTTGTTTCACAGATACTACACTAATTTTAGATGCTACAATAAAGAAATTATGGGGCTGTTTTATTCCACTACAAAAACTCTACCCCTGCCAGTTTATAATTTTCTGTTACCCACCTGACATCAGCAACTTGCTGTTTGCCCTTGACTACAGATGACAGAGCATCCAGTCTGTAAATTGAGCCCATGAAGTAGTTCCAGCTTCTTTTCACGACATAAAATCATGCAGTGTTCTTCCATTCCTACCAGGAAAATGAGAAAACAGGTGAGGATTTCTGGCTTGTCACATTGAAGTTTCAGTGCTGAATGTACACAGTGTATTCCATCCATGATAACTGATGATAATTTTCCCTAGAAAAACATTTGGATTAAATGATTAAATTATGTGATTATATATCCAAGAAAACAATCACTGCTACCAGCTTTCCAAAAACAAAACCACAGTAGAGTCTGGAGCAAAGCTCAGTACTTGCAGTGCATTTCCCAACTACTGCTAAAATGTATTAGCATTACTTCTTACTGCATTGGCAGAGCAGAGCAGCTCATTTTCTGTTGTGTAAATACAAGGGGCAGTCAGACACTCAGCAGCCACATTAAGGTGTGTTCCAGTGTCCTGTGAACTGGCAGGGAATTAGGGCATCCTTCCTTATCATTTTCCAGTTTTGTAGAAACTTCCCCTGGCCCATTAACAAGTCACTTAAACCCAAGTGTTTTCTTTTTCCCTACCTCTTTATTTTCAAGGCAGAAAGGTGCTGTTATCTTCCAGCCAGAAATCACAACCTCCAAGGAGTGCTTGAGTATTCACTGCTTCCTTCCTCAGCTAGAGGTGGGCACAGGACAGATGCAGATGCTCTTCCAAAGCCAGTGTTATCTGTAAATCCCTCCTTGGTGAAAGGCCAGTGGAATGCAGCCTGAGTCTTGGACTCCAAAAGGAGATCAAAGCCAGGCCTGGTTCTTCAAAGGGAAAAAGGTGAGGAGCTGGCTGTGCTTTAGAGGAACCACTGACTCTGATGAGCCTTTGAAACACCAGTAAAAACTGAAATCTTTGAAGAAAACCAGCATGACATAAGTTAATTTTCTTCAGAGGCCATTCAAATTCCTTCAGAACATCCTTAAGAAGAGACTCCTTGATTTTTTGTGACCTTTTGGATAGAAAACCATACCCAGCCTTTAGAAGTTTATCAAGAGTCTCTGAATGGCTGTGCTTGAAAAAATACATGAGACAAACAAAAACCTGCCTTTAGACCAAAGACTGTACAGCTCTAGTACAAAACTTCCAGCAAACCTGAAAATCTTTCCAAAAGCCTTATTTGTCACAGAGACAAAACCAACTACACTGTAACCAAGAACTAAGTGGGGAAAAAATAAGGGTATTTAGATCCCATCTACTTTATGGGCATTAGGAACTACAGTCATTTAATGTTTCCTATTGACTCCCACAAGGTGCAAAGATCTTGCAATCCAGTGGCATCACCACAGCTGTTAAAAAATGCTGTTTTCTTATATTCCACTTGCAGCATTCCTCCAATTAGTCAGAAAAAAAATGCTTTTAAGGATGACAGGAGCGAGATCACATGTTAGGGAACATCTCAGAACCAAAGAAGAGCAAAAGCAAGGGAACAAACTGGTGCTCTGATGAGGCATAACCTGTGAGCAGCAAGGTTAGAATGGAAAGTATCCCCTCAGAGATACAGCTAAGCCACAATTAAAAGCTGCTCGTTAGGATGAGCCTCGTTTGCTTTAGTATTGGTCAAAGCAGAACGTGCTTTAAAACAATAAATACCAACCCTGGCAAACATTAACCTTTATTATTAGTGACTAGTGATAAGAAAAGGTGTATTTATACACTGTGCCCTTGCCATTTCCTGAATTAAAGTTGAAAATTACTTTTTACGATTTAATTGGTAAATAGCATTTGAAAAGGTTCAAACTACAGTGTTTAAATAGGAGCAGCCCCCAGAGTGTTTGCCTCTGTAGTCCCTTGGAATTTGAACTCCTTCCCCCTTCATCTGTGTACCTGTTTGAGAGGGAAGGAGTCTTTTCCCACAGCTGTAAAATGCCATTTCTCTTGTCCTTGAAGAAAGCAGCTCTGGAATCCTTGAAATCAGTGTTTATTTTTTCCTTCAGTGGCTGAGGAAAAGAGGGGTTGCTGGTGGAATTGCAACTCCTTTAATAAGTTAACGGCATCCCAAAAAGATTAACCCCTAAAACAAAACTAGACAATAAATGAAAATGCTTTCCTATTTTATAAGGAAACACAGACTATTTGAGGTCAAGTCACTGCACAGACTTTAGACACCTCTTGAACAGGTGGGAACTCTCCAGGATGCACATTCCAGGTTGACTCCAGGAGCCAGTTGCTTTGGCAGAATCTCAAACACCATATTTTCCTGTTGCCCCTACAGTATCTGAGGAAACCAAGTGGAGTAGAGATCTGATGCAGAAAGAAAAGACAACCAAAACATCTGCACAAAAAAATGAAAGATCATTACACCAAATAAAAAAGAAATCCATAGCAAAACTTTACTTAACACAGCATTGAAGATGACATTCTCCATTATCTTTTCATCAAAATGACGTTTGTGCTTTTTCCTCTTTTTTGTTGGTCTGGAAATTCCAGGGTAGAGGTGATGTGATGCTTCATTTTGAGGTCAAAGTCAGCCCCATAATATGACCCCCTATATATAATTATAATTATATATATATAATAACTATATAATGTGTGGCATTTCAGGAATGATAAGAAGATTATAAATCTTCACTTCAAAATTATCAGCTGTAGAGAACACAGAAATAAGTACATGGCATAATATCCAACCCCAAAGGAGGGAGCTGAAATCAAAGGATATGAAAACATTAGCTTATTTAACCCTATGCCAGAATTACAATGAAAAATATTGTAAAAGTCCTTGTAAACAATGCAAAAAAATAAATAAATACCTGCCTTTTCATGTACTTGTAGCAGGACTATAATTTTAACATGTTTTATTATCTTTCTCTGCAGGGGGGAAAAAAAGAACTTTTGTCTGACCATTTTTCATGTGGTAATTTTTCAATAAAAAGTTATTTGAGATGGAAGAGCTTCTCTTGTAGCTTAGCCCCATACTTATGAGAATTAAACAAAGAAACAAAAAAACCCAAACAACCAAAGGCAAGACAGTGACTAAAAAATACACATCTGGGTTTTTTGGTCGATAATGACCTTACTTTGCAACCTCAGTGTTGGAGAAAGACGTTCCCAGCACAGTCTGAAGTGTCTCCCATGTTCTCAGAGTCCATTTTTAGTCACAGATTTACATCATCACAGCACAGGGAATTCCTGTTGATCAAGCCCATGTGCTTAAACAGGCTGAAAAAAAAAAAATGAGCAAAACAACTGTCAAATCATGCTCGGGGTAGTTTTGTTTGGTCTTATTTCCAGCCCTCTGCCGCCTGTTCACGAGGCATTATGGTAACGAGATAACATTTGTTATCTCCTTAACACAGGGACCAATGCCACGACATCTTTTAGCTTTTAACAGTAGGTGTTAATTGAAAAAAGTCAGCTGCAGCTCGAGGGGGCGGATCAGGACTCAGTGATTTAATGTCATGCAGCAAAGGAGCTGCATTGCTAAAAACAAATGATTAACACAATTAAGTGGTTGTTTTGCAAGTATTTTAGGGATGACTAGCTCGGAGAGATTACCTTATTCCAGAATGCAGGATAGCAATATTTTTTTCCCCTGGATATACAACTGTGTAGAAATAGAGAATGGCATTTCTAACTAAAGTAAGATTTTTAAATATTTACAACAATGGAAAATAATTGTAACTGCGAGCAAAGGGAACACAAGGTGCCCACTCAGCTGCCTCAGGTTAATGAAAAACATTTCTGCACACGCTTCTCTACTTTCTCAAGATAAAAACATCAACTATTTTTATAGGATGCAACCAACATCTGGACAGATGGTTTTAATGCACCCATAAAAGGACAATTACTTCAAGGTTACCTTTCCAAAGCATTTCTAAATTAGCAACTGCTTACTGTGAGGATCATCAAAATAAACTCTCCCAATGATGGTTCACTCTCACTCTGCAATACACCACTTAGGCACTGGATAAACATTCTCACAAACAGAACAAAGATTTTTTTCCTTTTTTTTTTTTAAAGATAAACTAATTGGGCTGTCGGTTTATCTGGGGTTCCTATCTCAAAGCTTCTTGGCCGAGAATGGGCTTAATGATTATCTTTTATAACCTTTGTACTTAATCTACTGCTGCTTCTGCATATTCTGGTTTCAGACTTGGACGTGCCTTGTTGTGTGTAACTGGTTGGGAAATCTAACGGGAGAATCATCCTAGACAAAGATTCCTGGACCAGGGTAACACCGAACAAATATAAATAAATAAGGTAAGCAAACCCAAGAATTGCTAAAGGTGATCATTGAAACTTTCTAGACACATGACTTTAAAGAGAGAAGTTGGGCACAAAGCTGTAAAGAAGTTTAGTGGTCCAAGCTCTGCATTTCTCATGTGGGCAATTTTGTATCATAGGTGTAATCTTAGATTTATTATGATTTTTTTTTTAGAATCTTTGATTCAAAATGTGAACTCGGTGTCTTTATAGCCCAAAGGTTTCTGAGGACCAACAATACTGAGATAGGTGTTCTGTCAAAATGCTACAGTTTTTGTGACCAATTACTGCTTAATTTGTAAAAACACCCCAACCTAAGTTGACTAAAGATGACACATTCCTGAATTACTGTCTGTACATCTACAAAATGATCTTCAACATTTAGATTCTAATAATTATAGTTGTAGGGTCTTAGGAGAGAAGAGACTGAATCCACTTTTGAGGCTCAGGACCTGACCTGATGCATTTCCTTCACTATCTCAGGTCATATTTTAGACAAATACAAGAGCAAACAAGTTTAAATTTGAAAGCAAACTCTTTACATTCTAATTCTAAACAGGACAAAACACTGAGTGGAAGACACCCACTCTGGCTCAACACGGAGAAGACTGGGGACTCTTAAGGCAAAGAGCTGCTAATTAGACAATTACAGCAGCCCACACTTGTTTTAGTGGATACTTCTGCTTGGTTTGCCCTCCAAGGAACTGGGACAAGGCCTAATTTAATGAAGATCAGAAAGAAGGTCTTCTAGATAAGAAGAAAGCAGACTAGTTTTTGGGAGAAAGATAAAATCTGACTGGATCGCTGGAGGAAGTCAAAGGCTATAAAAGCTTGATCGTTCCAGTGAGGAACATCCTGGAAGCTGAATGTAACCCGACACAGACCTTCCCTGCCAGGTGGGTATGAGGAAAATCCACAGCAAGTGGATGGATGGAAGTCCTTTTACCTCTGAGTGTGTGGGGTTTTTTTAAAAAATGTCCAGCAATATTTTACCTACAGTATTTTGGACCCAGGAATATCAGCAAAACTGAAGCAAAAAAATGTGCTGGAGTTGAGATTTTGATTTTGTTCCCTTAGAGATTTCAACAAGGAAAACCAAATGGGTGAAGAAGGCTTGAGGAAAAGGAAAGGAGAGGACACACAATCCGTTCAGAGTCATGGACCCCAAAGGACAAACCTACAAAAGCAGGTAAACTTTTTCTTTCCCCTCTTTGGTCTGTGTTGTGAGGGGCTGGCAGAGGGAGGCAGAAGTGGGTATTTGTGCACAAAAATCACAATTATGTCCCAGTTTAGCAGCAATGTACTGATATCTCAGATGGTTGGTTCACATTTTCAGAAACTGCTAATTACTGCAGTTAAAAAGGTCTGATATAAACCACTAGAACACTAACAATATGTTTTTAAGTCTTTGAAATTATCAGATGTAAAAATAACTCGAAGTTGATCAACTGAGGCACTTCATAAACTTCACTTTTTTTTTTTTTCCCCCCACGTGCAGTTCTCAGGGGTTGCAGTGGGTTGTTCAGCTCATTGTTTCTGAATATATACTAAGTATATACTAAGAAACATTCAGAAACAGGCACTGGTACTCAAAGACAAGTGAAAATCCATCTCCTCCAAAAAACTAGAGATGCTTTAGACAACAGTTGTGCCACTTGCTCTCGGGAGGGGGTGGAATTCCTCTTTAAACTTAAGTAACCTGCAAAAAGATTCTTCATGTGGTTTTAGCTTTGTGCCAAGGCTGGAAAAAAAATAGTGATGTTGTTAGAGTAACCATAAGATCAGAAAAAAATAAGTAGCCTGTGGCACTTGTTTTAGCAGGACATGGCTCAAGTTTCAGTGGTTTTATGTAACATGTGGATCACTAACAAAGTCAGGAGAACGTGATCTTATCGCCACCTATCAGTATGGAGATAATTCCTGGGCACAAATACCTAAAGCAAGGAGAGGAAAACAACTGCTCAAAGGCAAAAAATGGACTCCATCCATAAAACACAATTTCTGAAGCTTGGAAAATTCAGAATTCATCAAGTGCTCCTAAAAGAATTTCAGTGTTTAATCAGAGATGAAAGGGGAAGTTCACCTGTACAAGGTTTGATTTGGGACTCAGGTAATGCAAAGACAGTTTAATAAAGGAAATACACAGGCAGGCAAAGCACAAATAGGTGCACTTTTGAAAACAGCAGGGGTAGATCACATGGTTCATAGTGAAACTTCATAAAATAGTTTAATAAATTTCTTTCTAGAACCTGTATGTTAAAAAAAGATAAAAATAAGTCAGTAATGACAACTACTGTAGTTCTATGATACTGAAATAGAAATTACTTACCAAAACCATCTCATTTCATTTCAAGGTGGGCCTCATCAGTGGAATCTGTATGATTGTTGGGACAATTATTGGGTCAGGTATCTTTGTTTCTCCAAAATCAGTACTTGCCAATGTTGAAGCTGTGGGTCCTTGTTTAACCATCTGGGCAGCCTGTGGAGTTCTGGCAACATTAGGTAAAGGACTCAACAAAGAATCTGAATCTTTGCCTAAATCTTTATATCTACTGCTTCTGCAGACTACTCTCATTTCACAAATTAGCTAAAACCAATGAAATACTGGTGTAGATATGCAAAGCAGCACTGGCCCATAAATTTAAAATGTGCTGCTTATAAAAGATAAATTAAGTTTTTAAAATTGCAAGTCGCCCTCTCAATTTATTTTGCAATCAACTTTTAGTTTTGCTGACTTCATCCATAAAGAAAATACTCTTCTACTTAAACCATTGGCAAAATGTGACCTTTCCTGGCAGTTCTGCTCATTTTCTACTTGTGTAGAAAATTTTATTACCTGAAAAATTTAGCACTAAGCACCTCCAGATCTTTCAAAAAGTAAAACATTGAGCATTGTACCAGGGGACACAGCACACAGAAAAACCTTAATGTGAGATGCCAGGTACAGCAACAGATCTGGAAGTGTCCCTGTGTTTTAATGTTGAGCTTTAATGTTGTTACTTCAAAACTGTGCAGCAAGTCTGATTTTTTTTTTTTTTCAAGTTTCCAAAAGGAATGTCAGCCAGTGCAGTTCTCACTTAAACACTTCTTACAGTGCTAGTTTCTTAAACAGAAATCTAATATGAAATGAGAATGTTTGTGCTGGTTTTGGCCAAGTCTTAAACATCAGTAGTAGGAATTTTTGGACTGTATCATTAATTTCAGGGTATTTTTTTCCAATTGCTCACAAGTAATTAAAGTTACACACAATAAAATATACAGAAGCATGAAGAGGGTAATGATGCACTGTAGATATCGATTTCCTTAACTTTTCTACCTATCAAAAAGTGATGATGTGTTCTAGCCAGCCACAGGTTAAACAGGGCGCGACCTCAACCTGCTTTTCTCGTGGCTCAGGTGCGCTTTGCTTTGCGGAGCTGGGCACGATGATCACGAAATCTGGAGGGGAATACCCTTACCTGATGGAGGCATTCGGCCCAATCCCAGCATTTCTGTTTTCCTGGACGAGCTTGCTGGTCACCAAGCCCAGCTCCTTTGCCATCATCTGCCTCAGCTTCGCGGAATACGCCGCAGCTCCTTTCTACCCGGGCTGTGACCCGCCCCAGGTTGTCACCAAGTGTCTTGCAGCAGCAGCCATTGGTAAGAGTCCCACTTTTTAAAGACACACCAGACCCAAAACTGCACAGTGGCTTGTGTTTGGCCCCATCAGTGAGTGCAAATCAGCACTTGCTGAGCTTCACCTGCTCAGAAACTCCAGAAATCTCGAGTTCATCCCATGAGAACCAATTCAACAACATATGAAAAGGGCAGGTCTAAGAATGGCTTGATCCCAGTACAAGGGTTTTTTATTCTTTATTAAGATAGGTACAGCTGTATAATGAATGCTTATCTCCAGCAGAAAAGGAAGAAATAATAAGGTGTTTCTGTACTTATCAGAACACTGTGCAGCTTCAATGTATTTTTAGTTAAAGGTACTATCAAAATCTAATTCAGAAAAGTGTTTTTCCTCACTATTTTGCAAGTTATCCAAACACAGCATGTTAAAAACTCTATACAATATAGGCAGAGCATGAGGAAAAAGCAGTACACTATTTAAGGGGAGGGCTGTGTGTTTAGGGTTAAAGAGGCAACCTTTCTTTCAATTCTGACAAACTTAATGCAAAAATTCCTCATTTCATTTCCTTTAGTGGTAATTACCATTGTGAATTCAATGAGTGTGAAGCTGGGAAGTTACCTCCAGAATTTTCTCACCGCTGCTAAAATGATCATTGTCACAATCATTATTGTAAGTGGCATTGTTCTCCTTGCACAAGGTAATCAAACATACATTCCTTGAAAAAATTAATTTAGCTTCTGCTAGGAGCATTGATAAATTCCCCACTGGTGGAAGTGGCCCAGCAATAAGGCACAGCCCCAAATCTCTTTATTCAGGGTTTTAGTTCTGCATGTCTTGGTAATTTCTTTTAGAGAAAGGGGCTGGGTGGGAAATGCAACACTCCAGATCAGTTAATACTGAAAGGTATTAGTTGATTCTAACAGTGAGAAGTTTGAAAGCATGAGAAAGATAATGGAATATTTCTTCATCTGATGGGGATTACAAGAATTAGTTTCAACACTGACCAGTAATCTACACCTTATTTGCAGGAAAAACTGAAAACTTCCAAGATTCTTTCAAGGACAGTAAAATTTCTGTCAGCTCTATCAGTCTGGCATTTTACAATGGACTCTGGGCATATGATGGATGGTAAGGAATCTTTACCAGCCTTGACAATTACAGTTCAACAGCCTTTAACTAGTTTACTCTCTCCCCGTTGAACTCTGGAAAAGTTAACATCTGACTTGTTATTAAGAACCTCATGATGAATTTTGGAAAAAGAACACCATTAAAACCCCCCAAACACTCCACCCCCTTTTATTAGTTGTTTACTAGGGAAAGAAATTATTCTAGGACCTGAAAGGATGTAGGATTGACCTACAATACTCCATATTGTAGTAATGAGAGGAAATATAACCCAATTCAATTTTACTGTCTCAGGCAAAACAAGTCCCATTTAAAAGCTTCTAAAACTGAATTTATTTTCCAATAGATGACTCTTTCAGGTTCTATTTCCAAGCTTGAGTGCCTCTACTCAGGCATGTGAGTCTGCTAATTCAGACATTCACGTGGACTCTTTAAGGGGACAAAGAAGCTGGTTTGCATATGGAACACCAGGCACTAACATTTGAAAATCTGCCTTTTGAACTAATAAAAACCATCTCTTCATTTTTAGACTGGAGGAGTAAAAATCTTGTTTCAATCTGCTCTACATGCTCTGGCAAAAGTGACTATTTGGAAATTAAAATTCAGACAGGTGTGATCCTTAAAGAGGTTTTCCTCAAAGCCAGTTTTCTAAGGACAGGATGACTTACAGAACCCTTGTGAACCAGCAGCAGATTTGCTCCACTCCTTGCCCTCAGCTTTTATTAGAAAAGACTCAGATACTGCCAAGCTTGAAGTTAAAAGGCAACCTTCTAAATCTGAGATTTCTGCCAAATTTTCCTTTCATTATTGGGGGATATTTTACCCAATAGCTCAAAATCTCAGAGAAAATGGGGGCAGAGATGGTGAATTGAGAGGCTGGCATTTGAATGAGAAGCTCACATAGGTTTTGTCCTGCAGTTTTCCCACTTAAAAAGATTGGTTATAGTGGTTTGGTTTTTATTTTTGACTGAAAAGGTAAAAAGCAATAACATAAAATAACACCTGACCTCACAGTATAGAAGTATTTAAACACCAGACTGCTAAAACATGAATGTTTTTCCTTCTAGGAATCAACTCAATTACATCACAGAAGAACTTAAAAATCCTTACAGGTAGGAAAGCACTGTTTCTACTGGCAAAATTCAAACACTTAATGTTTTTCTACAAGCAAGCATATATTTTGAGTTGTTTTTTTAAAAAAAGCAGGAGTTATTCGAGGTTTGAGCACTAACAAAGCTAATTTACATGTATTACAGGCTTTCTATTTCTGCATAAATTAATATTTTTATAATCCTGATTTCCATAGCTCTGCAGTAAAAAATAAATAAATAAATACACCTCAAGAGCATATATGGCAAAGAAGGAGTCCACAGTTTACTATGACAGCTCTAGCAGTGATACAGCAATGCTGATGGGGTCTTACTTTTGCATTCTTTAGAAACCTTCCGCTCTCTATAATTATTGGGATCCCCTTGGTTACAGTTTGTTACGTTCTGATAAACATTTCCTATTTCACCGTAATGACTTCAACAGAACTCCTGCAGTCCCAGGCAGTTGCTGTGGTAAGCCACTTTATTTTGTAAAATTAAAGATGATATGGATTTCTGAAATCTTAAAAAAATTACACCTGTCCCCTCAGTTCCACTCAGCAAGGTTTCCATGGGACACCTGTCTCTGAAACAGCTGTTGAGGTCATGCAGCAATTTTTCTTGCAGTTAGTTTTTGGGGAAAACAAACACTATGTGACAAGCATGCAGACTGCAGCATAGCAGAGAGAACTACACTAATGTTGAAATACTTAAAAATGAAGGTTTTTAAAACTCAGATCTTCTGTGCATTTCAGTATCTTGTTTGCACCAGGAGGGACAGCAATGTACGTACCAAATTATACCTTGTTTAAGAACCAGTTCTCTTCAGCACACCATTAAATTTACAATCTGAACAAAACTATCATCTAGCATTGAACTCACCAGACTAAATTAGCAGCATCTCAGACCTGGCACTGAGCAAGGGGATAGAGAGGTCTCTACAGCTGAAAGCACCCTTTGAAACAGCACTGGTGTCAGAGCTGTGCAAAAAAAGGCTCTTTTTATGCCTGACTTACTAAAATAAAAAAAAGTTAACCCTCTCCCCCCTAAAAAAACCCCTCAAGAGCTTCCTGCCAAAACCATTTAAATTCAAATTCATTTGCAGTAGAGCAAGGTGCCTTGATGAGGTCTAATCTATCCTGCAGCAATAACTCACATATCATGGCACAGGTAAACTCCAGGTAGTGAAGGACCACAGGGAGTTTGTCCCTCCCTGCTTCCCCCCCAGGCCCAGGCTGTCACTGCTGGTGTTACTCCTTCTAGAGAGGCTGAAAACAGCCTGTTGTATGGACAGTTCTCAGTGGCAATTCCATATTCCTCTTTCTTTTTTTGGCAGAAACATCCCAAAGCAGGTGTCTCTAACAGCATTTAATTTCTGTGCACTCTTTACATCTGTCTTCCAGTGTTTGCTGCAGGTGCTGCATCATAAACATCATGCCAACAGTGCTCCACTCCATTTTATAGAGTGGTCCATGAATTAATCCAGGGCTTCATTTGGCAAAGCATTCTTTAATAACTACACAAAATATACAACCTGTTTTTTTTGGTGACATGTCTCAGATACCCTTTCACTTCACTTACAAAGAGGCTCCAACATTACTGAATATGCCTGAAGTATAGATATAAAATAAACTTAACTGTATTTTTTATATATATATGTATACACAGACACTATATATATATAAATAAAATATACCTAAGTATAGGTTGTTAAAATGACAAAAGTGACTTGTTTTAATCCCATATCCCAGACATTTGGGGACAGAGTCCTTTATCCAGCCTCGTGGATAGTTCCTCTCTTTGTGGTATTTTCCACAATTGGATCTGCCAATGGGACCTGTTTTACTGCAGGCAGGTAAGTTCCTCTTCTAAATATCTTCAAAGGACAGTTTTTGAAGGATGGAAAAAGTTGTCTTCACATTTATGTACCCACACACAAAAAGACATTCTTCCCATCCACATTATCCAAAATGTAATTTAAAAGCACCTGTAAATCTGGCTATATTGTTTAGTTTTCAAAAAGAAATAGTGGCTCTTCAGGTTTGACAAATTAGAAAGTAAAGTCCCATTCTTAATTCAAGGCAGGTAAAGTACAGAAGGTTTTTGTCACCTCTCATCAATTTTAAAGCTGAGAATTAAACAGTTAAAAGTTACCAGTAAGAACATGACCACACCAGTGAAGATAAAGGAAACTGGAAAGAGAAGCTATTCCTTTCTATCAGCTGTTCAATGCTTCCATTTACTATTTCAAATCTTTTAAAATTTCAAATCCAGCTGAGTGCAATAGGGGTGTAAAAACCATTTTGTGACAAAAGGTTGCCAAAGTAGCTTTTTGATAAGAAGCAAATGAAAAATTGCACACAGAATTAAAAGGGACACAGTAGGTAACATTTCCTCCAAATAATTTTCTATTAAATGTGCAAACTAATGATTCTGAAATTAGTTTCAAGTTTAATACTGGTTAAGAACCAGTTTCTAGCTCACTGCTTTAACACTGGCCATTTCCCTTATTTCAATCCACTGCAGAACTACTTAAAAAGAAAAACACTGACAAAATTATATTCAGATTGTAGCCACACAATAAAACAAACCTGAAAATGGATGGCACTCACCTATTTTTCAGTCATGCCACTCAAAATCTGGGTGCCACACTAATTACATCTTGTTTTCCCTCTGTCAGACTCGTTTATGTCGCAGGCCGTGAGGGGCACATGCTGAGGCTGTTGTCTTACATCAGTGTTAAACGTTTGACACCAGCCCCTGCCATCATATTTTATGTAAGTACATGTTCTGAGCAAATAGAAATTAGCAACAAAAGTTCTCCACCACTACAGTTTCTTACAAGCAGCCTTGTCACACATCTGTGATATCTAGGCAAGAAAATTGGAAAAAAAGGCTGTATAGCCACCCCCAGCTTCTCCATTTAAATATATTAATTCCAGAACTGGATTTTAAAAATCAAAGTGTCTAAAAATCAACAGCATGAGAACAGAAAGTTAAATGAATGATTAGTATAAGGCAATCCTTTCACAGGATGCTGCAGAGCAAGCTCTCACTACCCTGTTTCCTCCATGTAAGAATACACTTACATCTCCCTAAAAAAATATCCAGTCTGTAAATAATTAAAAAATTAATCTAGAGCATCTTGGGGTTTTTATTTTACTCATTTATCTTCAGGGCATAACAAGATACATTCAAACCCCTGGAACATTAAAAAGCCTAAAAATACATTTAATATCTTCTCTTTAAGATAAGCAGTCAACAATAAAACAGATTAATGCATAGAAATTATAAGTCTCTTGACTTAAAATGGAATGAGATTGCACACAGAAGTAACCAGATGCTGACAGGATGTGGTCACAGCCTTTAAAGGGGCTGCAATACACCCACACAAGTGTTTAAGGAAAAGCACTCACACTTTGGAACCCCAAGCACCTGCAATGACACATAAGTGAAGTTCAGCCTTGTTCTCTAATAGACTACACTGATTTTTGCTTTCATTTTTAGGGGGCCATTGCCATTATTTATATTATCCCTGGTGACATTGAAACGCTCATAAACTATTTTAGTTTCGCTGTCTGGATATTTTATGGTTTAACCATATTTGCACTCATTGTTATGAGGTTTACAAGGAAGCAACTTGAAAGGCCTATCAGGGTAAGTTCAGCATTCCCTATGGCTTTTCCTGCATTCCCATAAATGCTAACTCATCCTAATCATCTGGATATTTAAACAGCATCCTTGGGCAGTTTTTTCTCCCCTCATCTGAAATGTAGCCATTTATTTGTGGTTATGCACTAGGTAGGACAAAGCTCTTAAGGGCTGAGAAAAGAGTCCATAATGTTGATTTTCACTTCCACAAACCACAGGACACAAGTCAAATTTTCAGGGATGGGAACCTGCAGTCTGCAAGCTACACTGCAAGAGTATCCTGAATAACAGCCCCGTTATTCCACTGGAGTTTGGTCCTAGATTCATTAAAATGCCAATTTTTACACTGTAATTTGCAATATTGACAAAGAGATCTTGGCAAATGCTTTAGCAAAAGAGTTTTCTCCCTCCATGTTCTTGCTACTCTTTCCATTGCCCCATCTGATTCCAGAAATTTCAAAAGGGAAAAAAAAAATAAAAATGCATAAGGCAACCAAAATATTCTTTCCTACAGGCAACTTCTGTCAGAGCAGCAGAGGGTGGAGAAGTGACTGTGTGTTCTGTGCCTTGCAGGTGCCCATCATCATTCCTGTCCTGGTGACTCTGGTCTCCATTGTCCTGGTGTTGGCCCCAATCATCAGCGCCCCTGAACTGGCCTATTTGTACTGTATTTTATTTATACTCAGTGGACTTATAGTTTATGCACTTTTTGTTCATTTTAAATTCAGCTGGGCCCGAAAAATATCAAGTAAGTTCATCCCTTGGGTGCATCCAAACTCCAGAGAACCTCAAGGTTCATTACTGTGATGAAGATCCTAAACAAGTATTGAGCTCTACTGAAGACTCTCTTACTCCTTCCTGTGAAAGAAAAGTGATGTCTAACTTGAGGAGAAATTAAATTTAATTCACAAAAAGGCTACACAGCACCATGGTAGCACAAAGAAACTGAATTTTAAAGTTAACAGAACTATTTCATCTGTGAAGTTAGTTTTTTGATTATCCATGTTTCAAAACATTGCTTTAGCCACTAACTAGGAATTAGCAGACATAAATTCTGATGCCACCAAACACTGAGTTTTTATTACACTTACTAAAGTAACAGCATTTAGGCAAGAAAATAATCACAGTGCTGAGTTCAGTGGAAGCTGCAAGAACCCACTGACTGTTATACACTGATTTTGCAGTCTTCAGACAAATTCCTTGTAATTATTTCAGGGAGAACGGGATACACAGGTAAGAGGTTAACTGGAACTGGCTGAACAGAACAGGGTTAGTTCTACAGACATTCAAAAAAAAAAATCCATCAACTGTCTCTCCCGTCCCATGGAATTATTAATTATAATGCTCTTATGCAATTAGAAGCATTGTACTCTAATAAGAGGAAGTTTGGAAACCTGGAATGCTGTAGTTTGGATCTTAAGACTGTTTATATTCCCCACTTGTTATTTTATAAGTTTGAAACAAGAATATAGAAAAGACAACTACTTGGAAGGATAATTTTCTCACTTAATATTCTGAATTGAAACAAAGCCTCTAACAATAACTTTTTTTCCTCAGATCCCATCACTATGCACCTGCAGATGCTTTTGGAAGTTGTTCCACCAGAGGAAGTTGACACATGAAATATTTTCTTCCTACCAGGTTGCTTTAAAGTGCTGTACTGGTTGAAGTAGACTTGATTTAGTTTGGCAGATATATATATACTTGTTCAATTGTTGTGTTCATACTGGTGTGTTATTTTTGCAACCCTTTGGTACTTGAAAACATTAAATATATATAATAAAAAAAAAGATTTCTAAGACAGATTGCAGTTTCCAGCAAAGCTGTTTTTGTTGTTTGCTGGTATGTTACAGTGTCTTGTTTTCTGCATGAAAATTATCAAAATACACAAACAGAACTTTTCAGTTATGAAGGTGGCAAAACTTAGCAGTAACAGCATCAAGATGCTTTTGGTGACACTGTGGAAAGAACAACACAGCTCTTATTAACAGCACCACAGAAAGCACAAATATCACATAACACCAGAGCAGCTCTATCCTCGGATTCTTGGACCAGCTGTCAAAAAGTTAAAGACTGAGGAAGTGGGAATCAAGTAAAAATGTAAAGCACAGTTGACAGAAGCTGATTTTTCATGGGTTAATTGGTTTGTTTGTTTTTTTTTAGTTGAATTCAAACAAGAGAAATCAAGTAAAGTTTTGTTTTCCCATCCAAACTATGTAACAAATAAATGCCTCAGAATTTACCCTTAGCATGAATGTGACATTACAGAGGTAACTATCATTGTAGAAACCCCCCCACTTGGTAGCTGATGAAAATAAAATACAAGAAATAGATCCTACATTAACGGGATAAATGGAAACCACAGTTCTTAAATGCTCTCTCTCCACCTCAAAGCTGTTCTTTAAGTAACACTTCAAACACAGCCCTATTTATTTACACCTAGACCTATCCATTTATTTATAGGCAACTAGGTTTCTCTGATTTTTCAGACACGAACCTACCCATGTTTAATTGCTTTGAAAGTATCACCATCTTTTTCATTGGGGTAATTGCTCAAGTAATTAGTGGCTCCTCCTGTCTAACAGAACCAAGAGGGCAACGAAGTAAAACATTCCCAACCCTGCTCAGGCAAGTGACAGCCAAAATACACATCACATTATGAGATTGACTCTGAATTCCAAACGACAATAAAACTGCTGGGAGAGGGGCAGGGAAGAAAAGGTTAAAATACACCATTCTGGAAACGAAGCTACTGAAGGGAACGACTTCCAGAGAATTTTCTTTTTCCAATTAATTTTTCAGCTGACTGACTGGTCAGACGGAAAACAGAGCACGATACATTCCAGAGCACGGGAATAATTTACTGTTTGGTCCTCCTCTTTGGCAGGACCAAGCAGCCACAAGAGGGACAGCACGGTCCGAGGTACAGGGTGGATTTTGGGATGAATTTATGCAAGTCCACACCGCCATCGTGTGGTGTTTCTGTGAGCGGTGAAAGTGCACAGGTGGAAACGTCTTAGACACCAGACTCGAACGACATGTGGCAGGACAGAAAGGTCTGGCTGACCTTCCCCTTTCATGTGCAAACTCTCGTTCCTCTCAATTTAAACCCTTAAAAATGCAGGACAACAGGGAGTTGCCTTCAACTTAAACCCGAAGAGGATGAAAAGGGGGATTTTGCCCTCAATTCAAAGCCAGAAAATGGCACTATGAGTGTTTTCTCCTTCCACTTAAATCTGAAAGTAACAGAAAATCGGGAATTCCCTGTCAATTGAAACACCTAAAACCATACAAAAGACAAGTTTTCCTTCATTTAAAATCTCAGATGAAGGGGGTTCCCCCTCAATTTGAACACAGACCGATGGCAGAGGAGGTTTTTCCCACAATTTAAAGCCCTTTTCCTTCCAGCTCCCACCTTGGTTTTTTTTGTGGTTACTGGGATGCACTGGGGAGGGATTGGGAAGAGGAATTTGAAAGGAGAAAGCCCTTCCCTGCACCCACACTCACTGCCCCACCTGCTCAGGTGCTGGTCCCCTCTCCTGCGCTGCCCCCCCCAGCACAGGACTCGTACCTTGGCACCTTCCTCAGGCAAAGCTCCATCTCCAGGTGCTCCCCCAGCTCCTGCCAGGTGCTCTCACCATCATTCCTGGAGAAATCCTGCCGGGATGATTCCTCTGGTCACTCCCCTCTGCCACCTGAGCCCAGGTGATCCCTGAGGGGCCCTGACCCCTCGTCTCCCTCATTGTTCACACCTGGGGCTGCCCTGTGTCACAGGTGACTCCTCCCAGTGCTCCCAGTTCCCTCCCAGTACCCTCAGTATCACCCCTGGACTCCAAAATTGAATTAATCTCCATGTGACAGTCAAAAGAATGATCAACTAAGTTCACTTTGACCAAGTGCTGCTCCTGGTTTTGGAACAAAACACTCCTGAAGTTAGGACAGCTCTGGATGTGTATGTGGGTTTATAGCTAACAAACAGTCAGCTGGAAGCTTCCAGAACATTAAGATGAGATCTCTGAGGAAATTTCTGGAAATAGAAATAACCAATGTTTATTCACTGATAATTTTCCAAGACGCAAACTGAGAGCTCAGCTTAAATACAAGGGCCATGAAGAGTTGCTTGTGAAGACAATTCCTGACCTGGATGTAGGCAGGAATGGTCTCTGCAGGCACTGAAGGAACACAGCATTTCTCATGGAAAGGTGTTGACTCTTGTGCATGGGGAAAACTGTACCACACTGAGTCTGTGTAAGCCTGACACTTCCCACCCTGGATGTCTCACACCTAACAGATTCTTCATAAAGGCCCTTTTCTCACAAGAAATATGAAAACTGAAGCCTGCTCAGTAAGTTTATTGCCTTCTTGGCTCTCATTCCAGTTGAGGTATCTATTATCAAGCACCATTTCACCTCTACCTTGATTTCTGTAATGCTGGGAACAGTTTTCCCCTGGTGCACTCACAAAAACAAAAACAAACCTCAAAATGGACAAAGGAAAACAGACATAAAATTGGAAGGCGGTTTCTCACCTCTGTAAAATACAGACTCAAAGTGTTTTTGTTCTTGTCTTTCTACAAGGCACAAAAGCAGTATAATTACAACTGGTTAATGTACAGCAGGCCTGGAATAAACTCAGCTTCAGGAGTTTCTTGTGATTCACCTAACTGGGATGTGGAGTGCTTGATCCCATTTCTACAGCCATGGCACTCCTATCAACAATATTCTCTATTTTAGTTGCTTCCAAGGAATGCAAAACATTCCTAGTAGCCACTATGTAAAAACTCTTGCTGCTCCACTGTCTCAGAACAAAAAGCATTTCTTAGCTCTTAACCCAACTCTGTCGTGTACAAGAAAAGTGTTTAACTCCAAATGATCAAACCCACAGGAAGACAGGAGGTATTCTCTTGAGAATATTTGCCTTTCTCTTTTCCAGTCTTTGTGTGAGGTGTTATTCTTGATTATATCCTTGGGTTCAGGCCACAGGGTTTGGCTCATTTCTTAATACAGGTAACATAAATTGCATTCTAGTGGGCTTGAGGGAATCTTCCCCATTCTGAGGTGAATGACCATTGACCTCTGATTTATGCTGGGAGTACCATGAACATTAATGCCCTTTTCAGATAACACATTAGTCTTATTTTCATATTATGCTTTCATAAATCTTTGGAATAGCTTTTCTGAAGATGAATGACTATGCAGCTTCAGCTGGGAAATTAATAGGAGGTTTGCAAACCATAGCCAATAGAAACAACATCAACCCACATATCAGCTCAGCAATGTTTTTACTAAAATTGTCTGCAGCTGGGGGATTGGAGTGCAAGTTATTTTCAAAAACCATCATTTCAGGCAGATTCAGATGGCTTTTTATGGACATTAGTGGCATTGCCCTGCATTAATTGTAGTCACCACATTTACTTTTATTTCTGTGCTGCTGTTCACGGGTAGGAAAACACCTGCTGGAGGTGTCATCACAGAATCACACGCTGGATAAGGCTGGAAGGGACTTTTTTTCCAAGATGGCAACAAAATCAATGTCACTTATGAGCTTTGGCTTCGTTTTCCATTTTCAGCCTCCTGTCGTAGAATCACACGATGGTTTGGGTTGGAAGGCACCTCAAAGCTCATCCAGTTCCACCCCCTGCCATGGGCAGGGTCACCTTCCACCAGCCCAGGTTGCTCCAAGCCCCATCCAACCTGGCCTTGGACACTTCCAGGGATCCAGGGGCAGCCACAGCTTCTCTGGGCACCCTGTGCCAGGGCCTCCCCACCCTCACAGCCAGGAATTCCTTCCTGATATCCCATCCAACCCTGTTCTCTTGGTGCCTCCTCTGGACTCTCTCCTGCAGCTCCATGTTCCTCCCTCCCCTCATGCAGGAACAGATAGGAATGATCTTGGCAGACAACAACAGGAATATGCACATCTTGTTCCAAAGTCAGCCTGGAAAAGTTGTGTGACTGACAGAGCCCTGAGTTACTCAGCAAAATTATTTTCCTCAACTCTCCTGATAAGTCTTTGTTTATTGTAAGTTTAGTTTGCAGAAGTGCAATAGGGTTATTAAAAAAAACAACAAGGCAAGAGCAATAATTACCATACAGCTGCATTGGACAGGCTGCAAAGAAAGTAGGATATTGATATCAGAAACCCTCAAAATTTCACGTAATGAATTAAAGTTCCAGTGCAAGTCTGCATTTCAAAAGTCTGAAAAAAAAATCACTGCCCTGGCACACGACATCACTACCCTGGCACACAACACTTCTTCAAAGACATTTACACATATAACAGGAAATAATTCTGTGCATATGTAGTGAGCACTTATAGCAAGAGTCATCACTTCTGTTTTCTGTATCATTATAACATTCATCACAATGAACTTTAGTCTAGACAGTTTTTTTTCCTAATGATTAAAAATATATATTCATAAAATAATTTAGTTTCACATTTGGGAACTTTGTTTATTTCATTTGCATTAAATGACAGTTTTAGTGACTTTACAAAGTAAACAATTCTGCCTATTTTCTGTATACACATCTCTCCTGAAAGGATTTGAATATTTAGGTAGCTATCATCTATATCTGCTGCCACCTTGGATTGCAGTGTAATTTATCAGGCTTCATAAAAGTATCTCTGCAATATCTTGATTAAACAAACATTGCATTGCCAGATTAATCAGAGCTTTCATAATATATCCACAGAATATTTGTCTGAATTAGGGCTGGTTTTAATTAAGATACCTTCCTGTTCAAGGACTGCAATAAGCATAAAACTAACACAACCAGATCCCTGACTGCTTTCTGTGTCTTTGGACATTACTGTAACTCCTGATGATTGGATTAGAAGTGCTGTTAAGGAAGATTTAGATTAATGTAAAGGCATGCAAAGTCATGGGAGTATATATTAATATAAACCCCACAGAGTTATCTCACAGTCTGTTCTTCTGCTTATCCATTAACACAGATTTATTTTGTCTTTACACAAATGAGTGCAAGTGTGTTTGACTCTTCAGTGCTTGGCCCAAAGAGTCTTGACATCAACAGAAGACTCCAGAGGCTTCAAAGAGCTTTGAAGATGATTGTAGATCATCTGTAAGACAAACTTGCCATAAAGAAAATACTCAGCATCAGACCAACAAATTTAAACTCCAAGTGTTATCCTTCAAACCAGTGTTTATGATAAAAGCAGATCTGATAATTAAACTGGATTGTTCACCTGACCCTTTACAGGAGTTCTAATGAGCTCTCCCTGTTCAGAACATGAAGCCAAGACTTGAGTCCAGGAGCCCCAGAGACAGCTCTGTGACACTGGTGGCACTTGGGGACACCCTGAATCAAGTGACTGCCTGTTCCCATCCCTGTTGAATGAATTAACATCCCCCAGAATTAGGGTACTTTGGGTAAACTTAGTGTACATCAGCAAAGGAAAATACCTGGTTTGCATCAGTCCACACCTTAATTCTTTTTGCTGGTTTCCATCTAAGAAGGCTTCTTAGCCAAATTAGGCCTTTTTATTAGACCAAAGACAATTCTTTTGTAGATCTGTGGTAAGGGGTCGTGTTTATAGCCCTGTTTAAACCAAAATGCCACTTAGAACTGTAATGTGTCCTCTGCTGTCTCAGTGATTCAGGGCAAGATGAAATGTTGCTGGCAAATAAGTTCTGACAGCCCTTGCTGTACAGCTATTCCCACTGTCATCCATGTATTTCCCACGAGCTCTGGAGCACAGCCAGCACTGGGCACTCATTTCAAGTGACCCAAAGCAAAGGACAGGCTTTTCTTACCCTTTCTAGTACTTACACAGGGTTGGATCACAGCACAGAGCTGGAAGTGCAGTTCTGCTGTGTTCAATACTTCTCTGGGAACTTTGTTTTAGAGAAAATTGCCCTGCCCTGCATTTGATTGCTGCTGCAGTGTGACTGAAGAGCTGGATTTGGACCATGAATAGAATACAGTCACCCTTAATATTTTCCCAGTTAAAAATGTTTGCATCAAATTCCTACAGGAGGAGGAGCAATTCCAGCAGGGAAGAGCAGGTTACCAGGCTGCCAAACCCAACAGGTGCCAGAGGATCACAGAGACAACAAACTTGCTCCTCTCCCTCAGCAGAGCTCAAATGCAAAGCTGAGTAAGCAAGAGAAGCAGGATCTGCCCCCAGCAGAGCTCTGACCCCTTAAGGCTTTTCAGAAGCACTCCCAGAATGTTCCCAGGTGCCCAGGAAAAAATGAAGGAGGATTTCAGGAACCAACCTGCTTTGCAGTGGGCAGTGGGAAGGGCTGGCAAATGTTTTTACAAAGGCATTTCACAGTGATGCTGCAGTTTCTCTCTGACATATTAATCCACATACCAGTAGCTTGAGAAATGGAACCTATAGACACACAATTCTAGCTTGGATCATCTGGCTTGGGCTTCCACATGGATAAGAAGTGCTGTGATAGCTCTGTATAGCAGCTTAATTTCAAAATCACTGAACCCTGAAAGCCTCAAATGAGTTTTCCCTTTCTGAAACAGAAAATAAAACTTCAAGATCCAACTGTTGAAAAGCTTCCCTAAATCTCCTGGGAACCACAGTGCAGTTTTATAGAGCAATAACAGCCATCATACCCATAATTCTTCATTAAAATACAGCCTTAGCCAGATAAAATAGAACATATTTTATGGGCAACCTTTTTTACCATTACTATAATCTTCAAAAAAATGACATTTAAACATCACTCTATTGCATTTTTAATGTACAGGGTACTAAATATCCTAAACATACAACACATTGATAATAAATATTGAATTTGAGGGGTGAAGGATAAAAATCTGAAGTAGCACTCCCCAGTGACCATTTCAAAGGCAGGTCATAAGTAGAAGCTGGAAGGTACCACATATTATCCAAGAGAAAGAAGTGATTGGAAAGGTCAGACTGTTTCTAGAAGCAGCATTCAAACAGAGACTTCAGTGAAACTTGAAAAAATTACTAAACCAAGGGACAATGGAGTATTAAGAAAGAAAAAAAGACTTCAGTGGAAGAAGGCTTTTCTCTCAGGGAGCATAAAACCAAAATTGATTCTGCAATTGATCTGAAATATTCGAATTGATGGAATTAAACCTAGTGTGTCCTGGGGAAAATGAGGTAGGATGGTTTTCCAATATTAGTGCACTGTCCAATTATTCTTCTAAAAATGCATAAATCACCATATTGACCAAGTGCTGTCCAAAAACCTGGTTACCAACAACACTCCCACATAAACAAGAACATCTGGGCTGGCTCAGGTGAAAACCCCCTTTGCTTTAATTGCTCAGCTCTCACAGTTCCAACTGGTTGTTTAGAAAAGAGTATCAAAAAAAGGACAAGTAGCTGCAAAGTTCTCTCCCAATTTACACTGAGGGGTTTCCTCAGCCAGGTGTGGTTTTACTTCACAGCTCTTAGCTGATTTCTCCTCCATAATTTTGAGCCACATAAAAATCCAGATAAATTCTTAGCTGCTGTACACCCTGCAGCAGGAATTTCAGTGCTTAACGAGGTCAGTGGTAAATTTTATGACATTTTAAATTAATACATGAGTACTGACTGCTAATTTTCACCTCTGTCCCCTCAGCCTGTCTTCATTCAGTCTGTACTTGAAAAAAAATAATTAATCCACTCTTTCCCCCCCCCAAATATTAAGTCTGTACATCTGTGCATGCATTTTAAAATCTGCTATTGTTGTGCCAGCATTTGTAGGTTCAGGAGTAGGCAAAACACAACATTTTTTACTGTGGCACCCGAACGAGGTGAAATGAACGATTTTCACGCTGATTTAGCGCTCTGGCCTTTGGTTTTGGGAAGTTCCTCTGTCGTGCTCTGACTCGCCTCAAGATGGTACTGGTGGCACACAGACCTTCCTCTCGGTCCAACACCTCGTTTTGCCGCCCTCAATGCAGAGCTGAAACCATTTCAGGCAGCTGTTCTGAATATTTTAAACCCGTTTCTTCTCTAATTTACAGTAATTTAAATATAGAATAAGTTGTTCACGGTGCATTATTGTGCAAATAACATTTAACGATCCTATTTTTTCTGCGGCTCTGGCTCAGTTTTCCACAGTGAACATTTACTACAGGTGGGGGAAAAAAAAAAAGGGGTGTTTCAGTTCTGTGCCCAACTTTCAAAAACAGAGAGTGGCTTGGTTGACTTTTAGCAGACCTTGAGGATGGAAAAGAGGAGAGAAAATGGTGAGGGAAAAAGCAGCCCTAGCTTGGGGCAGCCTGCATCACTCACCACTAAATAAAGTATTTAATGCAAGAACACTGCACAGAAATGCTGTTTGGGGAAAGAAATGAAGAAATACTTAAATTTAAGAGGCAATTTTTCATACAGTATTTCATTCTGAAACAGTCAATGAAACACTAATCACTTGCCTATCACTAATTTTGATACAAAGACACTAAAAGTTTCCCTCTTATTTAGGAGCAGGAAGAATTGGGAGGAGTGATGAATATTGTTGGAGATTTATATACATTATATTTATGTGAGATGCAGGTTATATATAAGTGATATATAAAAGATTTAACTTGCAGTCAGCTGATGTCACTGAGCTAAATGGCTTTGAATTTACATTTCTCAGCTTCCAGCTTTTCAATCTTTATATAAGCTCAATAATTTTCCCCTTTATATATTTTCTTTATAGAATTGATTGATGTGCCAACAGAATATGAGCTTGTTTACAGGCAGAAGAAATCCACAAAAACAATCTTGAATGTCCTAATCTCCCAATAATGAAATGTAAAGGATTTTTGTTTACTTTAAAGACAAAAACCTACCAGATTTGTGTGTCTTGGAGTCTAATGGGAAATCTTTTAATGCTGCTGGAGACAAATGACACAATCCTTGAATGGCAGATCACCTTCACCAACATATCAGGGGATGGGGGCAGAGCATGGAAAATTTCTCCAAATTTTATAAATTTCTACTATCATGGCAATGAAAATTCACCTTGGAAAGAACAACTGTATCATAACATAGAACAGACTCAAGACAAGACACCTAGAAAAAAAAAACCCCAAAGCTAAACTTGATTCTGTGCATGACTCTCAGTGACTGCACTGGACACTGAATAACCCATTTACATATAACTGCCAAATCTTTCTAATAAAAAGCCAAACATACCCCATAAATTTTCATAAAAGTTTATAGACATGTATAATAAATAATTAGAAACTTGGAGCAACCTGGGCTGGTGGAAGGTGTCCCTGCCCATGGCAGGGGGTGGATCTGGATGAGCTTTGAGGTGTCTTCCAATCCAAACCAGTCTGGGATTCCATGATTCTCTGGTTCTATGAAGTCTTGGGAGAGCAGTTGTGGAATCTAAGTGTGGATCCTCCAAATTAGGAGAAAAAGGCAGAAAACCACATTGCTTTTAAGGATTTAAGGTTAAGTTCTGAGTAACCTCCCATGGAGACACATATCATGCCCTGCCCTTCTGAGGTGGTCCCACAGACCAGACACAAACCCCATAAAATTAATTGAGCTCCCCATGAAACTTGGAGGAAGGGTCACAATTCAGCTTTCCTCACAGGTCAGCAGGAAGTCACACACCACAAAACCCAGGCAGAAGGCAGACCTTGATCTTTCCCCTTTGCAGCAATTCCTGTATCAGCTCTGTTTTCACTAATATTAAACAAAAGAACTGGATGTTAACTGCATCTGCTGCCAGACTTGTAACCAACAAGAGTGAGGCTTATTCTCTGAGATCACCCCTTAGCTGCTGAAGAATTAACATCCTTGCTTGTATCACACCAAATATCTGAAAGATTCCATGCTTCTATGGCAATATATTTCTGGATTTTTGTCCATATTGTGTATTTTCTAATCCTTCAGTGTTGCTGAAGGAAGCAAGTCCTTTTGAAGGAAGGAGAGAGACTACTGAAATGGTAACTTCATGGTTTCACTTGCAATTGTATTTGTGCAGGTTTTGAGTAGCCAGTGCTAAGGGGCTTTTGAAAAATGTTCTCTTGGATCAACTATTAGTTGCTCTGATTTGCACAATTCTTAATGATTTGTTATGTGCTATTAAAGGAATCATTTTACCACCAGAATCTTCCACCTACCTTTCATTTTATGATGCCTAAAATCTGTTCTTCAGCAGAAAACACATTATCTCTCTTACTTGCCTATTTTTCACTTATTTGTGAACTGAGGTCTTTTGATGATATTTTTGTTTCCTTGCATCTCCTTTTGAATTTGAATTCTTAGTCACTGAGACTGTTATGACGTAGTTTCAGCCCAGCTGCTGAAGCTGATTATGTTTTCTGAAGGACAGGTAACAGAATATAATAGTCCAGTGTGAACCACAAAGGTTGTTTTCTCTTCTTTGCAACATGTGCCCAAAAATTCTTCTCTGAAACACTTTGTTTAAAAGCTGATTTGAGAGGTTTTGTTATTGCTGCATGCATTTCCCATAATAGAGGTTTCATCTTTTCAGACCATGTGTGCTTTAAATGGATTCATTCAGAAAGCATTTTTCTGACTTATTGATGTCTCTAAATTAACACTATAATAACTACAGATGGCTTTGACCTCCCCTGCTTTTGTGGTTTGTCTGGGAGGCTGTACACAGAGGACAGCTTGCAGAGGAGGGCTGTGCTCTTGCTCTTGTTACTTTACAAGGACACACGTTCCTTCCACTGCTTTTCATCATGCAAAAATGGCTGGGGCCAAGAAAACACTTCTTTTATTGGACTCCTTTTGCTGCGGGGGCTGTTGGGAGCTACTCCCTCTGTAGCTGTTACACCTGATCACTCCATCCCTGCACTGTTTAGGATTTCTGAGCCAGAAAGAAATCATGACTGTGTAGGGGAAGAACAGGATACAGGACTCAGGTGAAGGGATACAGCAGGACACAATTATATTACTGAATCAGAGCACTTAAGGAGGCTGAGAGGCTGGACAACGAGATTTTAAGGCCTGTTGTCAAGAACTGCTAAAGAAGAACACAATATTGACATTATTTTTCTTTTCTGATCATGTTTAAACTGTGTGATGCTCTGATAAAGCTCAGACTATTACCTATTCCACATTTCTTCCCTGAAAGAAGGGAATAAATACCTTCTTCAGTGAAGCAGAGTTTGACCAAGACCCTGCAGACTTGTACAGAACCACGGAATCACTGAGGTTGGAAAAGACCTCTGAGATCATTGAGTCCCCCCTGTGCCCAATGCCCACCTTGTCCCCCAGCCCAGAGCACTCAGTGCCACCTCCAGTTGTTCCTTGGACACCTCCAGGGATGGGAACTCCACCCCCTCCCTGGGCAGCCCCTGCCAAACCCTGACCATTAAAAAATGAAGTATGAAGCCTCTCACAACCAGAAATGTACCTTTCCCCAGCTTTCTAATTTCCCTGAAGGTTAAATCCATCAGCTTTGTCTGGACTGATTTGAATCCTGTTCCTAACATTCCTTTCTAATCCCTGACACTGCACAGGTGCTCATACAACACTTCCCAGTTCCAGCTCCATCCTGGGCATCATGACATTAAAAGCTCTATACATTTTTTGCTGTGCTGTAAGGTCAGAACAATTTGCACTTGCTTATACAGTTGACTGAGCTAAGAAATCTACTCTGTTCTCTTACCTGGAAACCAAAGCCAACCACTCAGACGTGCAAAATAAAGTGTCCTCTGCAGGATGAGCCTGAAAAAAAAAATAAATGTGCAGATCTGCTTTCACATCTCCCTAGAAATCCATCCTAAAAATTATTGTGCCCACTGGAAACCTTACTGTAAACTCCTTAGGGGTGTAACTCCTGATTTCAGCCAAGTCAACAACATTTCTCAGCGATTTTTAAATTATTTAAAATATTACTTTAAATATATTTAAAAAATTATTTAAAATATTTTAAACAACATGTGTAGATTTTAATCATCTGTTAATTAGCAGGCAGGTTCACATTTCAGTATTCTATTTAAAACACTCAAGGTTACAGAACTTCTATATTTTCTTTAGGGCAGGTAGTTTGTGTGTGCTCGTGCACGTGTTTCAAACACTGCTGCTGAATCCATTAATGCATTCTAAAAACCACTGTGAAATTACCAAAAGTTGTTTAAATGAAAGCTACAGCACTGCATTTCTTTCATATTACTAAAAATGGCAGCAATATTCACACTTACAGCAGTGCAGCATTTTTGTAACTTGAATTTTTCAGCTCACCCAGCTCTTTACCTTTGTATGTGTTGCATATTAACAGTATTATTCTTGGCTCTGTTTTTGGCTTCATGAAAACTACACAACCTGCTTTAGTATTCTTTAGTCTTTAACAAGTGAAACTGGGAATTGAGGAGTAATCAGTAATGGTTATCTGCCTTTCCTATTTAAAAACAATAATGATGTTCACTCATCCTGAACAAGGCCTTTAATTAATCATGGTAGTAATGCAGACTGAAGTCTCAGTGTTACTATCACTGATGCAGAACAGTAATATTAAGTCCTGCTTAAATGCTTTTGTTCTGTGAAATAAATCTTTACATCAATTCCCAATAATTTAGTAAAATTAAAACATAGCCCTGTTATCCTAGTAATTACAAAATTTTCAAGCAGGTGTACTTATTTTTATCATGGGAGAGCTGACAACTACACTTTATTTAGAGGACAACTTTTCAGGGAGGGCATAAATAAATATATTTTTATATATATTCTCTCTGAATATCTTCTATAAGTATATATATTTAAGTCTTATAGATACAGATCAATTCTGCCCTCTAGAAAGTTTTTCATTCAATTTTCAATAACTATATATAGCTATATTCAATATATAGCTAAATTCCACAAAACATAGCTTAACCAACCCCCAGGTTTGTTTTTTTGGGTTTAAGAGAACTCTGGTTTAATGGACATGGGGAGAACAGCAAAACTTTGTGCTTTTCCTCACAGACTGATTGACTGAAATATAATATTCACCTTCTATTTAGATATGTTCATCTTCCACCACTAGCTAATAGCCTAATTAGATTAAAAGCTACCCAGTGCATCTTTTTCCAAGTGAATAATTCAAATGAAATGACTAATTAAATTCTTAAGGGAACCACACAGCTATTTATGATGATAACTTGGAGTTCCCATCAAAGTGGCCACGCACACATCTCCTTCTACTGTCACATTTCAGTACATCCCCCCAGGTTGGAAACGCTGGAGAAGGAAACACTGTGTAGCTGAATTCTCTGGAGAGCAAGGATGAATTGTGCAGGGACTTAACAAACTCTTCTAATGAAGAAAGAAAACAAAACCTAAAGAAAATACGTTTCTCCAGCAGCCTGAAGTGTGAAGGGCTCCATTTCATCTTTATATACTGTGCTATATAAACTGTCATACTCTGAAGGCAATGAATTATACAGAGCCATTGGGGGTTTTTGCCACCTCTTTACCTGGACTCCACGTAAATTCTGTTAAGTTTGGTACATTTTTTTCCTCAAGCTTTGCCATCTGCCACAGCTACTCAAGAAAAACTTTGGCTAGTATCAACTTTGCTTTTTATCCTAAATTTTCTGTGGTTCTTATCTAACATTGTAGGCCTGCCAAGAGGAGAGGGATTCAGCAAGGCACAGAGACCACGGGGTTGAAAATCAAAAATAAGATTAAAAAAAAAAATAAAAAAGAAAAGATGAATGAAAGGTTCTTGGGTTTATGTTGGGTGACATGGAATTCCTGAGACAGGGACTGTGCCTTGCATTCCAGGCAATTGTGGGCAAATCTCTTGACCTCTGAGCTTTCACTGCCAATTTAATGACTGGGGATGCTGACTTTTGCCTACCCAGACCATCAGCTCACAAACACAGGTATCAATCCGTGGCTGTTCAGCACCTTGGTAATGTAGGAATCAAAGTAATAAGTATTTGTCTGGCTGGGTAGAAACCTGGGATCAAGCTCTCAGCATGAAAACTGAATCTGACTTTTAATGAGGAGATTTGGATAGGTGGTCTGGTTTTGAACTTAAAAACACAGAGAAACACTTTCCAAGAATATTTTTGTCCTTTTAATTAGAGCCTTTTCTCATTTTTGCAATCCCTTTCAACAATCCTCTAATATTTTTTCAGCCTTGCCTTTTGAGGGGCAGGCACAAAGTGAGCCAGATACACTGAACAAGGGGATATCAAAGACTGAATTTCCCCTGTCGCTTTAACCACATGAAAGCTCTCCAAATGTATTCCCTTGCTCCTCTTAGTGGTTTGTATAATGAGATCAGTAGAAGTGAACACTAACATCTCCTTGTTCCATTTGCAGCTGCTGGTAGCTGAAGGATAGCTGTGCTGTGGTAATGATTCTATTTGAAAAGGGAATATTTGCTTCTGCATTCTTTCTTACCTTTTTTTTTTTTTTTAATGTTCTGACAGTGTTCTCAGTTTTGGGGAGGAAAGGGAAGAAAAGAGAAGAGCACTAGAGAAAGGGATGATCCCTGCCTCAAAAATTTAAAATCTGATGAGGAAAAAAGAGGAGAGAGAACTAACTGGTGATCTCAGAGGAGAGAGAAAATTTATGCTGGGATAAGGAGGAAGGAAAGCCTGTTGGTTGCTTATCAATGCAACTTTATCAGGAGCCACGATGTCCAAGATAACTTCTGCCAATCTTCAGAACTGGGAGCAGTAAAGCTCTGCAAGAGTCACAGTCACAGAACTGTTTGGGTTGGAAAGAACCCTAAAGCTCATCCTGTTCCAGCTCCCTGCCATGGGTGGGTAAGGAGGGATGCAGCCCCACAGCTGGGCCCCCTTCCACCAGCCCAGGGTGCTCCAAGCCCCATCCAACCTGGCCTTGGACACTTCCAGGGATCCAGAGGCAGCCACAGCTTCTCTGGGCAACCTGTGCCAAGGCCTCCCCATCCTACAGCCAAGAATTTCTTCCCAATATCCCACCTAACCCCTGTTCTCTGTCAGTGTGAAGCAATTCCCTTGTCCTGTCACTCCAGGACATAGTTTCTCTCCATCTTTCCTGTCAGCTCCCTTCAGGCACAGGAAAGCCAGAGTTAGGTGCTATCCTGTATAAAAGCAGCCCTTCACATGATAGTTTTCCATGCATATAACTGCTTCAGATTTGCTTCAGAGAAAAAGCTCTCATAGCAATAAAATGATGTAGTCAAATGCTCCCCAAAACTGAGATAAAATCAGATTTATTTGCTCTATTCCACACATATTCTGCTATGATGTCACTCCAGGCTATGGAAGCTTCTGCTTATTCATGGGTATGGGATGTTCATGCCAAAATGCACAGGATGAAACAGTTTTCCTCACAAGAGGTGTTTTATGATATGTGGATTTTTATGGAAAAGACAAAAATACATAGACTTTCCCTTTACCAGGTTGTGGTTGATAAGCAAAACAATTATTTTACTACAGATTGAGCAGAAAAAGCCAGGGGGTGGGTCCCTTTAACATATTATTTTCTCTAATAATATACACTACAGACATAATTTTTGCTTATGTGCTAAAAGGTTTAGTGCCATTCCTGGGCAGCACAGTTATTAGTACCCCTTCAGGGAACAGTATGGCTTAATCTTTGTTCTGAAGGAGAGTATCATTAGAGCTGTTTGAATAATTTACTTTCTGATTCAGCTGCTGAACCAGACAATAAAAACTAAGAAAAATTATGCAGATCAAATTAAAACTAAAACTTGCTACTTTATCCTCATCAATTCTAGAACTTTGGAAGTTTAATTTATTTTGATTTTCAGCCTGAAATGAATGATTTTTTTTTTCAGGGATCCCTTTGAAAAACAAAGGAAAATAGAGAGGTTAAATTCTCAGACTCTGGGCAGATGAAATACAGGTCACATTTTATTGGTGGCTCAAAAAGTTACTCTAAGGCAGAGTAAGAGCAAAGATTGAATCAAAATCTTCTTCTTTAAGCAACTCTCAGTCCTGTTGATTTTTGTCTCTGCTTTACCAATTAATTATTTTAACTCTAAAACCAGTTTTCCTGAAGTCTGAATGTTGCTGAGACTGACTGTATTCTGAGAAAAAAACCAGCATAAAAACTAAGCAAGGTTGTAAAGAAGATTTACACTCACCAGACAAATGCATGAACATGTAACAGTCACTAACAGCTGAGCTTTGCCACCCAAATACACATAAATGTCAAATAATCAAGAGATCTGTCTCTTTGGTTTGCCTCAGTGAGTTAACTTCTCTGAACCTGACTGGTGCTAGTGAAAAACCTACTGTGAGTGGTGCTGGAATATCTCTCTGTCTTTTCCCCACAAATCTCTCTTCTTTTATTCTTTTAAAATCAGAAAAAAAAAAAAAGGCATTTAGGAACTTTGCTAATTATTTTTCCCTAATCACAGCATGAGCTAAGTGGCATAGAAGTGAATGGTGCCACATCCAGCTGGCAACTGGTCAGTACTGGAGTTCCCCAGGGCTCAGGGTTGGGGTTGGTCCTGTTTAATGTCTTTATGGATGATCTGGATGAGGGGATTGAGGGCACCCTCAGTAAGTTCATGGATGACACTAAGCTGAGCAGGGGATTGTTCTGCTGGAGGGCAGGAGGGCTCTTCAGAGGGCTCTGGACAGGCTGGATCCATGGGCTGAGGTCAGCAGGGTGAGGGGCAACAAAGTCAAACGCCAGATCCTGCCCTTGGGCCACCACAACCCCTTGCAGCTCCAGGCTGGGAAGAGGGGCTGGAAAGCTGGAAAAGGACCTGTAGGTGCTGGTCAACAGCGATTGAACATGGGCTGGGTGTGCCCAGAAGGGCAAGAAGGCCAAGGGCACCAGGGCTGTACCAGCAGTAGTGTGGCAGCAGGAGCAGGGCAGTGACTGTCCCTGTGCTGGCACTGCTGAGGAACCCCGAGGGTTGTGCCACTTCTGGGCCCCTCATGACAAGAAAGAGTTTGAGGGGCTGGGAAGGGAAGGGAGCTGGGAAGGGGCTGGAGCAGCAGCAGCAGCTGAGGGAGCTGGGGGGGCTCAGCCTGGAGAAAAGGAGGCTCAGGGGGGACCTTCTGGCTCTGCAACTCCCTGACAGGAGGGGGGAGCTGGGGGGGGTCGGGCTCTGCTCCCAGGAACAAGGGACAGGAGGAGAGAGAACAGCCTCAGGCTGTGCCAGGGGAGGGGCAGGTTGGACATCAGGAGGAATTTCTCCATGGAAAGGGTGGTCAGGCATTGGAAGGGGCTGCCCAGGGAGGTTTGGAGTCCCCATCCCTGGAGGTGTCCAAGGAAGGGCTGGATGTGGCACTGAGTGCTCTGGGTTGGGGGACAAAGTGGGGATGGGGAACAGGGGGGATCCATAGCCTTGAAGGTCTTTTCCACCATTAATTCTGTGATTCTGTGACTCTGAGGCTTTAATGTACGAGAACAGAGCAATGGCAAAGAGGTTGAAATGGGGTCTTCCAAGAAACATATTGTTTTGTGGGCTGCTTTTGTTAACTAAACCAAGATCAAGAAAACAGTGAACCTCTCACCTTTGCTCAGTGAAAATCACTAGGCCAGGCAGGAGCCATATTAATTTTTAATATTGTTTGTTGATTAGGTGTTGCTAAATGTGGATTTGCCAGCACTTGTCAGTTCATTTGAACACAGAATAGAAGAAAAACTTTCCCCCAGTTTTTTATAAATGTTTGATGCACTATGTCATTTTACATAGTCACAATAAAAAAAGAAAAAATGGATCAAACACCGAAACATTTGCTTTGTTTGCCAGTCAGAGAAGAATGCCAGTTGTCAGCATTTGAATTATTATAGAGCCATTTGACATGTGTACAAAAAAGCCTGTGTATTCTGGACTTGCCTTGTATTGCATCAGCAAATAGAATTACTTAACAGGATTAAGACTGAGCTATATTGTACACTTCTATTTCAGTTACAGCCTTTGTACATTGCCTCTCTTTGTACTTTACACATGTAACTGTATTAATAAAAAGAAAAGTAAAACATTGACTTGCAGGCTGCTTCATTGAAGAATTTTATATGGTGTGTTTCAAAAATATACTGAAACTTAACCAATTACTGTTAAACAAGGCTCCACAAGATAAAATTTATTTTAAAATATTTCACAGACTCATGGAGTGGTTTGGGTTGAAAGGGACCTTGAAAACCATCTCACCTTCCACCAGCCCAGGTTGGCTCCAAGCCCCATCCAACCTGGCCTTGGACACTTCCAGGGTTGGGGCAGCCAGAACTTATATAAACACTAAATCTAGCTCCTGTTTTTGAAAGTAGTTAAGAATCATGGACCAACCAAATTTGTGGGAAATATCATTATTGGCCTGACCCAAAGGTAACCAGAACAAAAACATGATGTTGCTCATGGGAGGAGTGAAAACCAAAACAGTTCCTCAGTCAGTGCTGGTTTTACAGAAGACAACCCTGTTTGATTTCTTTCAAATCTTTCACTTGAACTCAACTTTTTTTCTGCTAAGCCCTTCATTCCAGTACATTATCCAGAAAGCTGATAATAATAACAACTACCATTTGAATTTCTGGCAAATAATTTGTTGCAGCTTTAGCTGTTCACATGCACCATTAACTGCCTGGGAACATCGGGAAAAAAATCCTGCTTTTTCCAGGGTATTTTACATCTTCTCTGCTATAAGACTTGCAATCCTAAGCTGTGAAAAATTCCCCAAACCCAAAGTATTTCCAACCCTCCAAGAAACAAGAGCCCAGATGCACCTATTGGAATTCTTCACAGTGGTTAGAAGCAACCATCACTTCTGTTTACACTATAGGACTATAAATTATATTGAAATATCATTCAGTTCGAGTCGCTCTCCAACACTGCAAGGAGATGGATGGTCTCCAGGGTAAGGTTGTCATAAAAAGGAAAATCAAACCAGCTGAATAATACAATAAGTCTGTGTATCAAGCCAGCTCAACCAAGCAGTGATAAGAACTGTGGCAGGCTTTGAGGAGCTGGCTGACAGATTTAATTTGTCTGAGTTCAGATCTTGCCCTGGTGTCATATGTCATATCCTCCCACCATCCCTTTGGTGTTCTACCAGCACCCCTCCAGGTGCTGTCAGGGGATTAGAAGGAGTCTGCCAGTTAAAATGCTTGAATGGATAAGTCAAAAGTACAAGTAAAGGGCCCATTTCACTTCTTCTTTTTTATGTGCCACAGAACTGACACATCTTTTGCATTTTGTTCTCTAACTCAACATATATCAGACTTTAGATCGTAAATGTGCGGTGCAGTGTTGAGATGGGACATTTCAAATACATATAAATGGTAATGAGAATGGCAAATGAAGGCAATTTAGCCCTTAGACAATATCAAGAGTTATCTTTAAATCTATGACTACTGATGGAACATCTGGAACCATGTAATCAGTTATTACTATTGTCCCTACAATTTAAAACACAAAGACCTGTTCACTTGAAAACAAGGCACAGCAAAATGAGAGTTGCCATGTGTTATCTACAGTGTTTCCTCTGTGATTTCATTTCTTCAGCAGTTTTAACTACTTTTTGTATTTCACTCCACTGAGGTATTACAGAATCACAGCATTATTAATGGTGGAAAAGACATCCAAGGCCATCGAGTCCACCTTTGTCCCCCAGCCCAGAGCACTCAGTGCCACATCCAGCCCTTCCTGGGACACCTCCAGGGCTGGAGACTCCAAACCTCCCTGGGCAGCCCCTGCCAAGGCCTGACCACCCTTTCCATGGAGAAAAATTCCTGCTGATGTCCCACCTGCCCCTCCCCTGGCACAGCCTGAGGCCCTTTCCTCTCCTCCTGTCCCTCATTCCCTGGGAGCAGAGCCCGACCCCCCCCAGCTCCCCCCTCCTGTCAGGGAGTTGCAGAGCCAGAAGGTCCCCCCTGAGCCTCCTTTTCTCCAGGCTGAGCCCCCCCAGCTCCCTCAGCTGCTGCTGCTGCTCCAGCCCCTTCCCAGCTCCGTTCCCTTCCCAGCCCCTCAAACTCTTTGATGTCATGAGGGGCCCAGAACTGGCAGCAGACATTTTTTTCTATGTTTTACAGACCTGTCTAGTGCATATTCCTGAGCTAGTTCTGAATGAGCTTTGGGAAATAATTGAGCTTACTAAAGTAGGCATCTAGTGACACCTTGTGTGCATAAATGCCCAGTTGCTGCTCTAGAACAGTGGGATTCCCCCACACAGCCCCTGCCACGGCTGTTCTGGGTGTCCCAAACCTGTGCTCAGCTATTTGGACCCAAAACCACACAAACACAACACTGGACAAAAGCAATTGTTCTCAGTTCCAGCAAGCAGCTCTGTTGTGTTTGAAGAGCAGCACTTCAAAGAGCCCAGTAGATGTAGGACAACCTTGTGTCTGCATTGCCCACTAGAGCTCCTCAGGAGAAGGGGCTGTAGCACCATGAACAACAGATGTCTACACAAGCACTTAAAACATTCCCAAAATTGAGTACTTGCCTGTCTATGGCATTCTGGGGATGGGAAGAACATGAACAAATCCCCCTCTCAGCAATCCCAGGGTTTGGAGTTTCGAGCTTCAACTTCTAGCACCTGCAGCCTTCTACCCCATCTTACACAAATCTCTCCCACACATTTGCCTGTACACAAGATATGCAAAACAATTTAAAAGAATAACCAAAATAACACATTTTATGAGTAAAATTCGACCTCACACTTTTGATGTGTAGCGCTGTCATAATTGGAAAACCTAATATAAAGCATGCAAACTGAAGTGCAGTGGTTTCCTGTGTGAACACAGGATGAAAAGCCAAGGGAAAAGTTCCAGTTTTAAATTCTTTGTTTACAGGAGAAATCCTTGGACAGTATCAACCTACTGAACAGAACTGGGAAAGGATAAAAGACAGTTTAAAATTCAGTGACATTTCTATTTCACATCAATATTGAAGGTTTTGCATAGCATTTGTGGTTGAGCCCAACAGGTTTCTAAAATCAGGGGAAGAAGATTCAAGTCCAACATCATCCATAAAAACTATTTATATGTATGTATATGAGCAAATACCACTTTATAGCTATTGAAATGACAAGAATAATTATTCCCATATCAAGTCTAGGTTTGTTGATCATACTGACATCTCCTGAAGGAGGTGGCCAAAGGTAAACAACCTCAAATTCTTCAGCTGCAAAGGACCCCTGAGCTGCAGATCCCAGTAGAGGCACCACAGTCTGACTGTGGAAGAGAAACTAAACCTCAAATTCCAATTCACAGCTGCTCAAGACACAGGCTTCTAGGTTTTTATTTGTATTAATTTTCAAATGTTTGCCTTTCTGTTTGTAAACAAAAACAACAGTGCATGTGAATGAAAATATCGTGGGGGACAAAAATAAGAACAGTAGCTCAAGCTCCCTTTAATCAGCAGCATTCAGGAATAAAATAGCTGCCAAAAAAGCTGTTTCCCTGCATTGTAGTTATCAGTCCAGCCTGATGCCAGAGTGCCTCCAGCAATGTTGTTTTGTCACACTAGTAATGCCTGCAAGTTGTTAGCAAGGGCTGTATTAAATCATCCTGTCACCAATTCCAGCTTTTATCAAGTTAAGTTAAACAAATTCACCACTTCAAACAGAAAATATTTCTTTTTCCAGTAGAGTAAGTCTGGATACAAAATTTGAAATCCCATTTCCTTGCCTGTGTCTGATGCTAGACTTGGGTGGGGAAGGCAGAAGAAAGGATAAAGACCTTTTTTTTTTTTCAATTTAAAAAAATTAAAAAACAGTAAAATGAAATTATCTTTCACTATTCAACTTTAAGAGCACTGCCTTTAAAATAATGTTGATTTTAGCCGAAGGGAAAAATAAAAGCAGGTGGTGGTACAAGATTTATTTAATGTCAAAAAGCAGCTCCCTACAAGAAACAACATTTTTAAAGGGTTTACAGTTGGTAATACCAGTCATATTTTGAAATTTGGCATCTTTAATACTTTAGGGACCCAAAATCAAATCAAATAAAAAACATTAAGTGTAATAGTGGAGTCAAAGGATGTATATTAAGGATGGCACAAAACCCCCACGTAGCAGCAGGAGAGGGATTGATGACACAGGATGATGACAAGATGACTGAAACACTGGAAAAGAGACATTTTTTCAGCCTACACTTACTCCTAATTCTAAATTTAGGTTACTAATAGATATCCTGATAAGAAATTAAAACTGACCACTACTTTTTTCAACCACTATTGACTTCCCTATGCTAAATTAGTCTATTTTTGACCGGGTTGGCAGAAATGGATTGTGGTTCATCTCACAGTCTCTTAGGCAGAGCTATCCCAAACTGGGAAGGGAAGAGTGGGAGGCACAGTCATATTTTATGGATAGAGAGATGCTGTGTCTCCCAGCTCTGCACTCAAGGTATCTGGGTCAAAGCACGAGCTTAAACTTGCAGAAAAGTGGGAAAGTTAAGGTAAATCCCAGAGGAAAAGGCCTTCATATGTTCTTCTGGGTGAATAAACAGTACAGTTGTTTAGAACGAGCTGTTTTGAGTCACTTGAATTAGCAGCAGCTCCCAAAGGAAATTTTCCTACTTGTGGCAAAATCAATTGGGACTGTTGAGAAAGCACAGCTTTAAAACAGAAGACTGTGACTACAGGATTTAGGCTAAGAATGATTAATCCCAGGATTCTACCCTCGTGACTGGGAAAGAAGACAACAAATGCTCCTATAGTGAAGTGTTCAAAAAAACTGCAAAATGCCTCTCCAGTAATAATGTTCTCCATCCAGGAAAAGTATTTGCTGAAGCTTTACAGTTCAAGATGGGATTTTACACTGTCCCAAGAGCCCTGCTTTGCCAGCTGGTCACATGTAAGGGAATCAAAACACCCAACTAAAGCAGCTGGTATTGGAATCTCTTCCACAAACAGGGAAGTATCTGCATAGATGCAAACAAGGGCACTGCAAAATTCCCAGAGAAGCTGTGGATGTGGATCCCTGGAAGTGTCCAAGGCCAGGNGTAGTGAAGTGTTCAAAAAACCTGGGCTGGTGGAAGGTGTCTCTGCAGGGGTGGCACTGGATGAGTTTTAAGGTCTCTTCCAACCCAAACCATTCTATAGTGATTCTGTGTAAACATTCTGCTCTCACAACTGAGTTGTGTAAGTGATTCCCTTCTAAGAGCTAAATAAAATATCATCAGGGATTTTCTTCTTCAAAATCTGTCAGCTGCCACAGCACAGCAGAGATGGGCAAACTTTCTGCCTCAGCTGGTAACGTGCAGGATAGTTCTGCAAGACTGACTTGCAGGTTATCTTGATTACTGCAGAGCCAGAGAAATTCTGAAAGTTCCATATCTCAGTGAAGTTACTGAAGCCTTTGGATTCTTAGTAAATACACAACCACACACTCCTGACCTTCTCTCTCTGCTATTTGCACCGAATGCCACATTTCTCACCTTAAAAACTCCCCTGCTGCAAAGAGGAGACAAAGCCTGTGTCAGGAGGTGGTGTCAGCCTTGCCTGTCACTCAGGCATTTAGGAAGGTTGCTGGGCTCTTGTCTGGGTTCTCTCTGGAGGGTTTGTCTGTAAGAATCCCAGCAGACCCCCTGATGCCAAGGGGATGTGCACTAATGGGTGAGGTTTACTCTGCTGGATGTTAATTCAGGAGAAAGCTCGAGGAATCAGTTTGTTCCTTCCTCTCATCCCAAAACATTAGGTAGATTATTAATTAGTGGGCTCCTTTCACATTCAGCATGAATACAATGGGATCTTCAATGAATTCCTTAGAATTCCACCACTGCTCAGATCCTGGCAGGTAAGAGCACTGAACAGCTTTATCTGGGCCAGGGGGGAAAAGTAAAGGGAAAACTGTCTTCACAGCAAGGGGCTGAACTTTGTTGGTTAAACAAGGAGCCTGTTCAAGAATTCCACGTGTCCAGCTGGACTTGAATTATCTAAATTACCTTTATTTAGTGATAGAAATGGGATTCTTCAGGAGCCTGGGCACTGCAACATGTGACAGAACAAGTCTAAGTGCTGACTCACACACATCACAAATTTAGCTCCTGATATATAGGTGTCTCTATATAAGAAGTCATTTTTATTTACATAAACAACATACAAGCAGAGAAACCTGGGTTAAGTCAAATGAGTTTTTTTCATAGGCTAAAGAACTGCCTATTGCATGTTTTTTCCCTATAATTAAAATCAAGGCCAGAATTTGCCCAAACCTAACAAAACATTTAATTGGATAAACAAAAGAGTCTCACAGGAGCACCCAACATTGGGATACTCTGTGTGTCTGCTTTCATTATGCAGAAAATCCATATTTTTCCAGTTTCCTAAAAGAAATGGACATTGCACATGCTATTAACATGTTCTGGAATAAGATTTCACAAAAGCCCAATTTTTGATTAGTATTTGTGTGACACCAAAAAGTCACCAATCTACCCTTGACAGCAGATATCTAGAATATGATCCTTCTCTTTTTTAATAAGCAAAATCTTTTTATGCATGAAAGAAGATGAAAAGATGAAATGTTTCACTCATGTTGTGAAATTTGAAGGAATGACAAGTCTTTTAATACCAGGCCAAGAAATATCAGATTGCAGCAAGAAAGGTTTAAACATTTATTAATCTACAGCAGAGAATGGAGAAAAAAACTCAGAACCACTCAGAATATCCTGGAAGAAAAAATAAATAATTTTGAGACTCTGCTCCTCAGTAAAGGAAATAAGATTTTCCCTGTGGCTTCCAATGACATTCATCAGAATTGTCCTTCTTTTAACAAAAAAAAAAAAAGTTTAGGACTATTAGGAGAGGTAATATCATAATGTCTTGTGCTAATCTCAAGTTTTTAAGTTGCTAAGCACTATTTGTTTTATCTGTCTAATTCTGAGGTGTTTGGAACTAGAAAAGTCTCTTCTCCTGCCCTTTTTTTTTGCAAATACATTGAACAATTTTGAAGAGCAGCTCAGAGAGTTTTCATTAATAAAGGGATGTCAAAGGTATGTCAGGAAAAGTCTCCATGGAAAGTTTAATAAACGTTTCCCCATGTTTAACAATAAATATATACAATGTTTTCCACTCTGCTTTCTGAAGCTTTAGGTCCTTTGGTGCAGTTTATCATTTCACTATTTGAGTGGCAGCACTGTTTTTATCACATATACCAGTAATACCTATGCTGAGGGGTTTATCCCAAAGAACTTGTACCCTAAAGCAAATGGTGGAATAAAATAACTGTTAAACGAGCATGAAAAAATTATGTGAGCCATAAGAAATGGTTACTGAAATGCTTCTCATCAGTAATGGTTCTAAAAAGAAAGGAGTGAAGGAAAAATTGTTGCATCGAGTTGGTTCTTGGTCTGTATGTATTGATTAAAAAAATCCATTTAACCTTAACTTGTTCAGAGCCTTATTATGCACAAGGAACGTGACCTAACTAGTGCTGAACAACTTCTGAGAAGGAGCCTGATTGATCTCAAACCCCAGTCATTTAACTACAAACCAAAAAGAGCAGTAAAGAAATGAACGTTCTTCAATCACAACTGTTGATATGAATTGAATCATGTGGGGGAAAGACACCCAAGGGCACACCAGGAATAAAGACTCTGAGTGTGCAGAGATGTGAGCAGACAAGAGATGTTTGCTGAGTTTATGCAGTAATTGAAACAGAGGGTCTTTCAACAGAAGACAACATGTCCTGAAAACAAAACTAAGTATGGACACTAAATTCAGAGATGCTGTGTGCATCATCACCTGCTCCGTGAAAAAGACTCCACAGAGTGTTTGCAGTCTGTCCAAAGGTTGAATTTCTTGAATTTCATTCAGAAAGACTGGAAAACCTTGTGCAAAATAGGTTCAGACAACCCTTCACAAATACAACCAGAATACCTTTCATATGAAAGTCATACCTCTAATGTCTTCTTAACATTCACAGGAGGAACCTGTAACTCTGCAAATAACAATATCCAGTGGTCAGGGAGGTTGCAGCAATTATCCATTCAGTCTTAGGTACAGCACACATCGATGTATATTCACTTTCTGGTGGGGTGGGAATGGCCTTTCACCTGAAAAGAAGACAGATCATGGAGAAAGCCTGTAGACACAGTTTATTTGATCCTTGAGAAACTCATAACATTCAAAATGATTACTGCAATATTCTCGTGCCATAGGTATAGCACAGCCTGGAAGAGTCTTGAGGAATACATTAGCATGTAAAAATATGTGGTGTAGCATCTCTGAAGAGACAATAACTAATCATTCACAAAAAATGCTCAAAGTTATTAAGCATCAGACTGAGGCAGAGAGAAACACGGGGTGAGAAATCCCAGCAAGCACAGCATGGATCGTGGGAACAGTAGGATGGGGATACTCAGAATAGACATCTCTGTGCATAACATACACAAGTATTACACACCATAACACCAATTAATAATGCCAATTAATAATGCTAATAATAATGCACTCAGCAGCAAGTCACTCAGTTTGTGACTTGCAAACCTGACTTCTGAAAATCAACCTGCTGAAGTCAAGATGAGAACTTTCCTAAAAGGAATTTTCTAATCTTCTGTGGTGAGGACCTGTGTGCCACCCAGTAAAACAGATTAATACAATGATTTTTGATTTTGAGAAAGACTTTCAGTGCATCTGCTTCCTTTTGATCTTTTCTTAGAGTCGAGCACTAATTATGAGAATTTGATTTCCTGTGTTTATAATAAAGCTGGCATTAGCTATGTGTTCTTAATTAAAGCTTAAAATGTATTAGACAAGGGCACAAATGGATTTAAATGTATTCTTTGAATAAGTTTCAGCATTTTGCACTTTGCTTCTACTACATGAACACAGAGACTTCATGGGTAGTGGAGCCAGTGCTGAAGACCTTTCAAAGAGGAGCAGCACTGCAAAATTCCACAGAGGAACAGGAATTAGGGATCATTTCTCACTAACTGAGGTGCAGCAGAGAATGAAGTTGGGTTTCCTAATCCTGGGCTGCAGGATCCTCTGACCCCTGCCAAGGTGAGCACTGGGGTGGGGAGAACTCCCCCATTTAGCTCCTGAACTGAATGGGACATTAATTCAGCTCTCCAGCTCAAGGCAAGTGATTGATGAAAAGCACAGAACCACCTGGGCTTAGCTGATAATGGACACTGAGGTTCATTTGTTCGTTGTTCTTGACTCAAACTGGGAAAAAATTGTGTAGGTGAAGGATTTAAAAGAACAACAAACCTAAATGTCCGCTCCTCATGGTTTTAAGTTCATTTGCAGATGACACCAAGAGGTACACAGCTCTGCTGGGAGAGCTGGGATTGTTCAGCCTGGAGAAGAGAAGCTTTGGGGTGACCTGATTGACTGTAAGAAAGAGGCCAGAAATACACTGCAAAAACGAAAGTTTGTATCTGAGAAGACCAGCTATGATCATTACACTCATGATTATCAAGAGAAACTCAGGAAATCCTAATCCCTTTCCTGGCTGTGTGCACTTCTATTTGTCTTTTGAGTAACTTGCTGATTGCCATGTTCATTATTTGCACTTTGTTACAGTGATCAGCATTAATGTATCCTCCAAAGAGAGGGGATAAATAACATAACACACACCTCTCTTAAATAAGCATTGGTGAATGTAACATTGTTTTAAGCTATTAGCAACGAAAACATAATTATTGAGGGTTTTTTGGTGATCCCTGAGAAGAGCCCCCTTGGTTGCTATTACACACAATTAGGTATTTATGAGTAATTTGGGATTTAGGAGTTTTAGTGCACGAAATCTGCACCCACCATATGCTTCTTTCAGGTCTCTAAACTACTCTGGGTTGCCATGGCATTTTTTTTCCCCCTAACATCATCAAATTTTAGAAAAAAAAAAAAGATATGGTTTATAGCCCCAGATCTCATGTTTCTCACAGTGAATTAAGGCAGCTGGTTATCCCTCTCCTTCAGTTTTGGTGGACAAGGGTGGATTTGCTTCACTTCCCAAGTTCTGCTCAGTGACAAAGCACAGTGGGTCACTGAAGAAGTAAATGGCAAATATGGCTTGTGAATATTGCTCTGCTCTGTTTATTCTTTATTTATTATGAATAAAACTCCCTTTCATCCATGTTTTTAATTAATTGCTGTTAATGCCACTTCATGGAATAAATTAGGCAGAGGTGATGTTGTAGAAATAATGAATTAAAAATGCAACAACCTATGCTTGGGTGGAGTGGACTTTATGAAAACGTATTTTTAATATATTTCTAAATATGTAATATTTTTAAATAGCTCATGACATGAAAGATAAATAGGGGTTTGTTTTTAAAATTTTCAGGCAAGGTGTTTCAAATTAATTTAATTTTGTGAGAAGTGGTGTCCAAAGAGTGGATTGTCATTCAACTGAAGTATCTGTTACCAATTAAAACCCATCTCAATTTGCAGATATATGCAAACACACATTCTTATGATTTTATTAACTGACTTTTAAAGATGGAAAACTTCCTTTTTTCTTACTATCTCTGTATCTGCACAGTCCCACTGGCTTTGACAGAGTGATTCCAGCTTTCCACCAGCACAGATGAGAGATCAAGGCAGCTCTGGGACTTTTAACATCTCTTTAAAGTCTGATAGAATCAACTGCAGACTGGCTCCACCCACTAACGAGACAGTCATTAGGGAAAAGGGTCATTTTCAATTAATTTAGACATGAAAACCCTCAGTCAGACTTGCTGGTTTGGGCAAAGCTCTGGTTTCAGGAGACTACAATCTCAGATCTGCTATTTCTCTGTCATGAGTCAGTTATGAAGAATAATTCTCTTGTGCATAGGAGAATATATTCCTGAAGGACAGGAACACATTAAAATGAGAAAATGCCTTCCAGGAAATACAGTTACTGACTCAATATGCAAAATTTATCTTCTCCTAAATTTGTGTCCAGACCTAGAACTAATCTCAAAATTTGACTTGTAATAAAGAGGAACACATATATCCAACTACAAAGAAAAAGTTCCCTCATAGTCAGTCCTGAGAAACTAAGGCAGCACAAATCTCTGAAGGCTTCTGATTTCATATATTTGGATTCACCCAAAGGAATATTTTTCATTTTCAAGCCCTTGGTGTCTTTTTGTTTTGTTTATTTTTGGTCTCCTGGATGCTGGAAAACAAACTTGAGAGTAAATTGTGTATTATTCTTCTAAATACAACAGATAAGTGAGATCTAAATTGCATAAATAGTTCTGCATAATCTATAAATAATGTTGGACTACCGAGTATAATGTTATTAAAAATTTACTTTTCTTCTGGTTTTGTGACAATCTAGAATTAGTCTTCTAGTGATTAGTTTGGGGTAAAATCAATTAAAATGCAGTAAAAGCATTAAATCAAATAAAATGCATTAACCTCACCTATTTTTAACTGACTATTCTCCATGCAGAGGTTCTGAATTAAATCTAAGAGTCCTGTTTTCATGTTGCATAGTAAAGGAAAAACCTGGAGCAGCCCTACCTGGCAAACTCTGCACAAAAAGGCTCCTTTTGGTCATTGAGGAAGTTGGAGCTGTAGAGAGGAATGTGTTAATAACAGCACAGGAACAGGAGAGTAAGGACAAGTGGGCAAATAATGCAATGTTGTTTCTTTGAAAGAACATCCCTTTTCCACGCTACTCTTAATTTAATAAGTATTCTCACACTTTTATTTGCAATAATAACAATCAAAACACTGGTTACTACAGCAGTCAGGGGGTAGGGGGAGGAGGAATATTTAAGTCCATGCTGCTCCCTCCCTACAAAACTGAGCCATTTCTCCTTCACTGTAACAGGAAAAAAAAGTGTTTTCTAAATGCATCAATAATCTAAGTCCCATATTTTGGTCCTTTGTTGCCCCTGATTGCCTTATCTTTATGGCAGGCTGTGATATTATCTGTCTCACTGCAGGACACAAAATAAGAGGGCTGTCAGGATGTCATGCACCTGAAAGCACTGGCTGACTTTAAATGAAAGGCCTCCCTACAACAATTGGAAAGATTTTCTTTTCTTGCTGTGTTGGTCCATATTGTTTTACTTGCTGGTGCACACTGATAGAGGGGGGAAAAGCAGAAAAAAAACCCCCTTTCTAAGTGCCCATGCTCAGGTTGAGTGATATGAAAACATAAATGATACTTCCATAGTAAAAAATATTTACAGTAGTAAACTGAATGCTGATACATCCCCCAGTAATCCCTTAGGTTTCACCACATGTTAAAGATTAAGTACTGAACAACATATTTATCTGACTGTGAAATATTTATATTCTCCCCTCCTTTAAGGGGATATAATCTATTTTCCCTGAAGCAAAAATACTTCGCTTTGAAAGTACTTGTTTTTGTTAATGTGATTTTAATACTTAATTAAAAATTACAAGCTCCATTGAACGGATTACATGTTAGAACTAAGCTAAAATAAAAATATAAATAAACTAAAATAAAACCAGAAATAGAAATTAGTGTCACCAAACAAAATGGAATTTTAGTTGCAATATTAACTGCATCCAAATGACATGATACTTTAGGGACACAACTAAGTTAAGTCAGAATTAATCCAAGAGCAGAACTTTGCTGTAGGTGTCATACAAAATAATTACAGTTTGAGATTTCAAAAGACATTCAGTTTTGGCCTAACTCCTTCTCAATCCTCAAGAAGCCAAAGATAAAACCAGTCATAAGTTTTAGTGGAATCAAAATTAAGCTTCCAAAATTAAGCTTCCATAATTAAACTTAGACTTACCACGTAAAGAATAATGACTTGTTCTCCCTCCCCAAAAATCCCTTCCTTCCCCAGGTCTTTATCTTCACAGACAAACATTTTGGGAACTGTGTTTGCAACAGCTGAACACCAAAATTCAGTTTCAGAAGAGAAAGTCAGGCCAAGGGGTCAGGCCATGTTAATTTTTGCCCAGACTGTTGAGGAAATAATGCAGCACGTGATGGACTTTTCAATAATTTGCCATATTAGAGACTGTGAAAAGCTCCCATGAAATTCTCTCTACCTAAAATTTGGCCTTTTTATTAAAATGCTTGACATACACTGAGATTTCAGCACTGCCACACACACACACTCTGTTGATGGTTATTTGAATCACTCCAGACATGTAAATTACAGGTGGAATTTTAGCAACTCTAGGAAAACATCAGAGGTAAATATAGGAAAACAGGAGGAGTTTATATAATTCAGACCACAGAGTGAGCAGCAGGTATCATTCTATGGGGTTTTTCCTTCATTTCAGGCTTTTGGGGTTTTAGTTTTTTAAAATTCCTCTGACAGCAGAGCTGTGATATTACATACTTGCAATAACTAATTATATTTCCTGATACTATCAAATTAATTCTTCTGCACACCTGTAATGCACAGGTCTGGTTTTCTGATAATAAGAGGAGTTTGCAATATTATACTGTTAATCATCTCACTCATTTAAAAGTAAAAACAATAATATTCTCAAAATCCCATCTTTGCAAGATCAAATTGGCAATCACCACGGTGTGTGCTAAATCTTTCCAGAGAGCTTGGAGAGCAAATTATGGAGAAAACTATGTTTTTAATACTTTATGGAAGGTAAATTTACATTTGCTATGAAAGCAAATTGTTCTCATGTTTGAGTAGTTTTCCTCCATGGAGAATTTAATGGGCTGGTAAAGCTTTACTTGACTGTTGTCCCTCAGAGGGGGCTGGCAGAGCATAACCTAGTGCAGTCACAGACATGTGGGAAAAAATTGAAAATAGCAGAGTCTGGAACCCAAATCCTCAACACACTGCCCCTCATCATTTAAATAGAGGCATTCCCAAAAAACCAGGATCCACAGTTGTGTGGTATCTGAATATACTTTCTGGGTGTGGAGGTAAAAGTGCCTGGGCACAGTCAGTGTGTTCCATGTGGCCCTGCAGGTGTGCAGGAGGTCAGGTAAATCTTCTTGCCCAGTGGTGTTCAGCTTTCAAAACCCATCGGGTGTTGCAAACCTGGACTGTCACAGACTCTGCTGGCACGAGAGAGCACGGGAAGATGAGCAGAGCACATTTAGGGAATGGCCTGGGATCGAGGCTGGGAATACCCTGCCTTGAGCAACCCCGTATCACGCTCAGGTGATCCAGTGGTGGCACAGGAAGACAGAAAAGACCCTCTTTTCACCTCCCCTCGTGCTGGCTGGTGGAGAGCTCAGCAATCTGAAGTTTGTTTAAAGTATGTTTTTCCCATTTACCAGTGTGAGCATCTCAGAGACCACAAGCCTGGATATCCCAGAGACATGTGATGTGCTCAGTGTAATTCATTCCAGACATTCACTCAGATGAATAAACACTTACATGGGTTATTGCTATTAATTCAGTTTATGGCTTCCAGAAGGCTGCTGCTTTATTGTTTGTTTATGTCTTCTGAGAAAATACATAAGTAGTACAGTTAAAAGAGTTCATCTCAATACAGTCCTCTCCAAATGTATTCCTTTGGTGCTTGTGATTTACTCTGCAATCTGCTTTTCCTTAAGGGCACTGCTACTTCTTTTATTTAATTTTGCTGTGTACTATGCCATTACTTTACAGCACATAAAATACCACCAAGAAAAATATTAGGCCAATGTAAATAATGATCTTTGAAATGTGCCTTGCTGTTTATAATAGGGCACCTTGTGAATTTTCACCTGGGCTATGTATCTATCTCACTTCAGCAGATGTTGCTGATACTCCTGGAGGTATTCTAACTTTCATTGCTTTATTTTCTCACTGAGTAACCAGATGCCAAATCTCAGAAAACCCAAATCTTGGTGAAATGTATCTCTACTTCAGTCATCAGAACACACTTTAGAGATCTAATCTACCCCAGCAGGGCATATTTACAGATTGAAGACTGCAGGCAAAACCCCAACTGATGCTTACTTTGCATTTCTCCCAAACATATAATGCACTTAAAGAAAAATGGTTTCAAAATCTACACTCTGCTTGGCTCTGCCACTGAATTGCTGAGTGACCTTCCCTTTATTTTTGTGGCTGTCAAACAGTTTTAATAAACTTAGATCCAGTCTTGGGTGGTCATTACTTATTCAGCAAAATATTTATGACAGAATCACAGGTTTGTTATTTTTTTTTAAAAACATAGATTCACCAGATCAACCTTATCCAGTTTCAAACTTAAGTCACACAAAATCAAAAGTGAAAAGAGAAATTTACATAAAATAGAAGAATTACTCACTTGTATCCACACACTTGAGCAAGGATAAGAATTTATCAAATATCAATGAGTTTAAATGATTTTTAAATTTTATTTTCTAGTTGTTTCAGGATTTGCTCATTTGTCTGAGATTTTGCAATTGTGTTAGGAAGCAAAACACTAACTGGAAAAATTTAGTCCATTGTGAGAAACTGCAACTATAAACTAAGGTTTGTACCGTTTTTGTAACCTGGTTTTTAAAATATGCCTCATTCATATTTTATTCAATGAAGTGCTCAAACATCTGCATTACTGTGTCTTGTTAGAGTTATTTCAACTTCTGAAAAGTTGAAGTTTCATAACATTTTTCAATCAGTTTAGGCAAAGCAAGATACGTTTTTTTAGCTCCTGGTAGTGTTGAACCAGAATTTGAGCATTTTGTTTTTATACCCAGTCTAAAGGAAAATGCAAAAGATGGATAATGTTTTCCAGCAATTTGTGTGTTGGGAAATAAGAGTTGTAAAAACAAAATTCCAGCAAAGATGAAGATCATACAGAGCCTCTGATCTATATTTAGCACTCTTAAATTATAAAATACCACAAGTGCTTTACCCAGGCTAATATTTCATTAAATAGAAACAACCATTCCCATGGTGTTAACAACTTAAAGGAAGAATCACAGGGAAAATGGAACACACAAGGGGATAGGAAAATCCAACCAAACTTCAACTTAACTTGCCCAGAAAGTTGGCACAATTTACATAATAGTACTTAGTTATATCCTGAATATGTTTATGTCTTTAACGTGGCAGAATGGCCAAAACAGGATTATTACAGAACAGACTCTGGCAGTTACAGGAAATTTTAACAGTATTCTGGAGAAAATTCTAGTATGGAAAGTAGATTTCCACTTAAACTTCCACCAAAAAATTAAATAGATCTCTGTGAAACCTTTTGCCCTCAGACAGAATATTCCCCCGTTTGTTTAATGAAGACAAAGGCAATAAAACATGTTTTCCAACTCATTGAAATATGTTCATTAGCAAAATGTTACTAAGGTTCATGCTATCAGTAGGAAGTCTGGGTTGCCTCTAATATGTTGTACAACTAAAATAATTTGATTTTAATTTCCAGTAGAAGTCCAGAAAAGTTTGAACTTGTCTGTCTTTGATGTGCAAATGCTCAGCTCGCATATTAGTAATTATATTTAACCTCAAAACACTTGAAAAACTGTTGTGAAAAACTTCTAAAAGCACACAAAATGGCTCCTGTGCCCCCCATGTGGTGGTGGGGGGAAAGAAGAACTCTTCAGCTTTAAAGAAGTGCAGGCCTTTTGATATTGTTGGTATTATTTGGTATTTTGTTGCCTCTGCTCTTACTGCAATGACCTTAGATGTTTAATGTTAGTGTGGATGTGCTGGTCCTTAACATGAACATTCTCTTTACCAAATATATCAAGTGACACCAGGATTTTTAGGTATTTATTCTAACTTTCAAAGCAGAAAATATGCAGAGAAAATTTTGTCAATTGTAGTTTAAGATGTCAGAGGATTTCTTTAATAGTTTTTTCTGAACTTTCTTTCAACTTCCCTTCTGTCCTCAAGGCTACTTTTTCTGAGTATGAGCACATCACACTTCTCTTCTGAACAAAAAATATGATTTCTTCTACAATTTTCCTCTTCCTCACCATCACAAATAAAATTATTTTTAGTAAGATATCTTCTTAGCCTTGATATCTGGTATCTCCTCAAAATGATTCTAACATTAATTTTGAACCTCCCTGGCTTTTGAAGCCAGATATTTAAAACAAGAGCAGTTTAGGGTATAGTTTTAACATCTAATGAGTATAAGTTTAGGAGCATGCAGGACCTAGTCCCACATATTGTCCCAAAGAAAGACAGGAAATTAATCACCATCAATTAAAAATAACTGCTAGTTTAGTTAAGAGAACAATTAGTAGTACACATACTTTGGTGATTTCTCAATTCCTGATGTGCCTCAGGTCTTTTCAGCCATTCAGGTCAGTTTTGCTCTACCCAGGATCAGGAAAAAGCTGTTTACTCTGCCCTGATTGTTGCTTACTCCAGTTTTCCAGTATTGTTGTTGGGCTATTCCCTCTGCTTTGTCCAAATGCTTTCAGCTCTCGGAGCTGGAGAGGCAGAGCTGGACCAGGAATGCAGGCACTGGACTGTGGCCAAACCAGGCAGCACAGCCAGACCTGCTCTACACCCACATGGCTCTCACAGTTCCACTTGCAGCTAAAACATCCCCCAAATGTTCCTGTCTGTGCAGCCTGGCAGGACCATATGTGTTTTAGGACAACAATAATGACAAACAACTGCAAAACCACCCCAAAGCTACAATTAACACAAACAGTGATGTTTTATTTTGTTCTAGCTGTAGAACCAAATGTGTCTGAGTGTAGTTATCACTCAAGCAATGGCCAAGTGATACTGAGCTGGGAACACCCCAGGCTTTACATGATTCTAACTCATAACTAAGAAAGCCAATTGCAGTTTGAAATGTAAGCAAACTATCAGGATTTTTTTTATTCCCCCACAATGAGCACTCACACCCTTGGGTGCATTCCCTGAATGAAATGAAAAAAAGAAACACACTTGAAGCAAAGAATCCACCTACAAGAAAAGGCTTTGACCCTAAAAGCAACACCAAATAGATTGACTTTCCCAAATATTCACCTCTGGAGGATGCAGTTTTCTTTCAGGCATCTGCACCTACAGGTCTCACAGAAATGACAGAAGTCCCACTGTATTCTTGGCCAAGAAAATGATCTGTTAGATATCTTGGCAGTGCTACAAGGTGAATTTGAAAACCCCCTGGTGCCAATCAGGGTGAAATACTTCATGTCAAGAGCAGTGTGACTGAGCAATTGTTCACATGAGACTTGCAATATAACCTCCTTTGGAAAAACTAGATATTCCATTAACAGCAAGAAGAAGAGCTAATGAAAAGCCTTCTTAGGTTACCAGAGTTACCTGCATCTGATTTATTCTGCTGCTTCAGGGACATATCCACATGGAAGATGGAATCCAAAGTTTGCACAGCAAGGAAAAAGTTATTTAATAATTTCCCCCCTCTGTAGAGTTACTTAAATGCAGCAGACAGGCAGGAAACTTGAACCTCAGGTTGCTGTGGCATAAATACTCCCTGTAAAAGCTCTATTTAGGTATTTCCTAAGTCTGCTTCTGAATTATCTTAACAAACTTTAAATTGAGGCCAGGTGTGGTTAATTATGGAATCCACAAATGACCTGCTCAAGAGAAGCTGTTTTTAATTCCTGTCCCTCCTGTATTTGTGACAAAGAACTACTTTTTGTGAATGGCAACAGTGATTTTAATGGGAATTTTGATTAAATATATGATTCTGTGCATCTCAGGTGAACATGAGAATGGCAAACTAAAGAAAGACTTTTAAAATTAAATTTCATAGAATCATAGAATATCCTGAGTTGGAAGGGACACAAAATCCAGCTTCTGGCCCTGCACAGGACAACCCCAAGAATCACATTTCTGTTACCAGAGAAGCATTGATTGGTGCATAGTTGAAAGGAGAATGAATTTATTCCTCAAAAGACTCCACATTAGTATTTTCTTTAGAGATGATATAGTAGAAATGCAGAGTTTCACACCTGCATTTTAAACAGCTCTATTATAATGTAACTGTAGTTACACACAGAAAATGGTATTAGGGTTAATCTCTAAAACATTTTTTTTAGACTGAGTTAAAACACATGGAGATAGAAGTTTTCATAAGAGAGAAAACAAAATACATATAAGGAATTTATGGTACAAACAACATTGTTACAGAGGGCAGATATGTGTCATTATTATATTGATTCAACTGTAGATAACATCAATCATTTTATTCTCTCAGTTTAGGAAACTGTTATGCAGGGATCAGTTTTCCTATGTTGGTCTAATGCACACAGCAATCCCTTCACAACAGAAATTTTTGTGTCCAGTAGAGGCATCTATGGCAGATGTTTAATGTAAAATTACTGCAAAATTACCACAAGTCTTCATTGCCAACTGTTAGGAAACAGATAAAAATTTTGGCATGGCCTTTAAAAGTAACACACTGCAGAAAATTGAGGGCATCTTTCTTCTTTTTATTCTGTTGGTTTATAGATTCCTTTTCTCAAACTATTTTTTCCTTTGCTGCTTCTTTCTCATGGCTCCCAAAGCAAACAATTATGGCTTTCTCAAACCAAGTTATTTCAAATTGCCTCTGCAATTTGAAAATGCATAAGAGAATTGCTGGGAGTGCCCAGGCCACTGTAAATCCCTTACTTTGGTTTTCTGCCATCCCCAGTGCAGATCCTGTCATTGATCTGCATGTGCTGAAGTTCCTACTGAAATCAATGGAGACTGCTACAGGAAAAACATAATCAAAGGCAGGAAACTGTCTGCTAATGAACAGACCAAAAGTCTGTCACAAGTCCCATTAGCAGAACAGATTACACACAGAGTTCCTGACGGGAATCCAGCCAGGATGAGCTCGGGAATTTGGCCCTTCAAACAGCTGTCACAGACCCAAATTCTGACTTTTTTTTTTTTTGACAGTTCTGCTCTCAAAACATGCAATTTAGCTTTGTTATTTTGCCCTCCTTTCCCAAACATACTGTTGGGCTCCCTGGATGACTCCCTCAGTCTTGTTTATCCTTAGCATTCCTGGCTGAGCTGAGGAAGCAAACATTCCTGGAGTGGAAAATCGTTACCACCAACGAGAAGGACCATCCAGAAAACCTGTTCCTGAACACAACACAGTGGTAAAGAAGCTCTAAAGTGTATTTTCATATTTTCCAGGTCTAGTAGAAGGTGTCCCTGGCCATGGCAGGGGCTGGAATGAGATGATCCTCCCAACCCAGACCGTTCTGTGATCCATGGGTTTCGTGTCCACGCGTCGTGACCTGAGGAAGTTCAGACTGTAACAGAAAGTTTATTGAAGGTTTTTGAAAATTCTGCTTGACTTCTACACCTACATTTACATCAAAGGCATGGGTAACCAAAAGGAAGTTTCCAAATTTCCAGGGATGGAGAATAAACCCATTAATTTTGTTGCAACTTTATCTTACTCCGCAGTTGCTCATATGTAATTTAAAAATAATTTTAACAATATATAGTGACCCAAAATATGTCTAATGATGTAAAACAGAATTTTACGGGTTACCTAGCTCTAGTTACTCATATCAAATCTGCCAGTGCCATAAGATAAAACCAGATAAAAAGTCTAAACAGTTCTGAAACTATCATTTGTTGCTCTTAATATATCAAAATATGCTTCAAAAAATAAGAATTCTATGTGTATTCAGAATCTTCCAAATGCAAATTTAAAATTTTTAACAGATGATTTTAAATTTTTCTAAGCATAAACCAACTCTCCAGACTCTGCACACAGCCCTTGAATGAAATCTTGGCAAAGCTGAAGGCAGCTGGAATTTACTACTGAGTTGGGAAAAAATTAGGGATCTTTTTTATGTGTAAAAACAACAACATAAAAAAAAAAGTGTTTTGTGTTTCTACTTGTATGTTTATATTTTTATAATCTTTATTGATCTTTTCTGAAAAAGAAATGGTACAATAATCTCTTCAATAATTGTGAACTTTGTAAAGGCCACTGGAGAATTCAGAGAGTGTCTGAGCTGGCACTGCTCTGCCATCTGCTTCCAAAAGGGCACATATGCTCTGGATTTACCATCCCAGCTACCATGCCAGAGGTTACACTGTCATGAAGAGCCACTCGTGTAAATAATAGATAATGCTGGGGAATTCAGTGTGATAATGATTCTTCTGAAGCATATTGTTCAGAAGAATTAAATATTCAGAATAATTAGACACTTTAGATGGTCACTCTTGAGTTTTGGACACTTGTTTTGTAATTCTTAGGGTTTCACATTTTCAAGGTTAAATAAAATAAATTAAAAGCATGTACAGAATATAAAGATTTCCTAGAAATAAATTTATAAATGACAGTTTCAGCTTTGCTCTATATTTTCATATTCTGTGTGACTTGTAGAAGCAGATAGTTGGCATCAAGTGACAGAAAAAGTCTTAAAAAATCTGTATATCCTTTATGCAATGAAACATGAAGTAACCGCATTGAAAATACAGTCTCTGATCTTGCAGACATTCCATTTCCCCAGCATAACTTCCAAATAATTGGCTTTTCATGTAAGTGAAAACCAGAGGGGCTTGGAAATGAAAGTTCTCCTGGCCAGCTTGGGAACTGGATTTCATGGGAACTATTCACCACAGATTATCCAGTTTAATTTCTATTTTACAGGTAGGTGAAAGTACAAAATTAGCATTGATCAAATACTGTGACTTCATAAACTGCATAGGAATGTTTTGGGTATAAAATGTGTCTGGAAATATCTGCAGTATCCTTTAATCCAAATACTTCTTATCTGGCAAGTGCAAAGAAATCAGTGTGATTCCGACTATTTGTTGTTTGAACTGGTCCATCAGTTCCTTCCATTACTATTTTAGTTTTAATTCTAGATCTTGGCTATGTAACCGCTCTGGGAATTCCCAGTGGATGTGCCATGTAACACAACACCCCCTGAACTACAATGAGCTGCTAAAGATAATTATCCCATCTCACCACATCTGCATTAATAATTCCATAAGGAAGGCAAAACAGTCTGAAGGAAGGGGTGAGGGAGCTGTCCAAGCTAAAAGAAGCACTGATGCAGGCAGGTGGATGTCACACAACCTGCAGAATTCCAAAGAATCTCAGTTATTAGCAGAAATATGGGATTTTTTTTTTTTTTTTTTAAGGCTCATCTTTCTCCTCACACAACTTTGCACCTCTTTAATTTAAAACTAATTTAAACTACAGGGAAAAAAAACCAGCATAAGGGAAAATCCGACATACAGACAATGGTCTGAGTGTCCCTTCACATGTGAGAAAAGTCAAGCCCTCCTTGCTCAGCACATGGTGCTGATCCTGCCTGGAAGAGCAGCCACAGCATTTCTACTTCATTGAACAACAATTAAATCCACCTTTTTCTGCTCGTGCCAAAGAGCAAGAGCTGAGTTAGGAAGTTCTAAACATTAATAATATTGTTTCCAGGGAGCAAACACACGATCTCCCTCTGGCTCTGCAGTCTCTTGCTTGCTTTCCAAGCTCTGGTTTCTGTCAGGCTGATGGGGGTAGAGCTACACAGCAGCAATTTAGCTGTACCCACTTGGGAGAGGAGAGTTTCCAGGGAAATGTTGCTTATTGATCCAAAAGAACTTGTTGTGACTCTTCTGTGCCCACAGATAAGGGTGAGCTTTGGCAGTGTGATTTATACAGATGATTGATGTATGTGCCTGGGATGGATGTCAATGTGTCATTTAACCCTCCAAAAATAGACTCATTAAAATGAAACCCAAAACATTTTTGACACCTCTCCAGCATTTAAATAAGCTCATAACAGATGAAGTACCCAAGGGAGAGGAAATTTGGAAGAATGGCACATTTTTATTATCATAGAATCACAAAATGGGTGTGAAGGGACCTTAAAGCTCATCTCATTCCACCCCTTTCCATGGGCAGGGACACCTTCCACCAGCCCAGGTTGCTCCAAGCTCCATCCAACCTGGCCTTGGACACTTCCAGGGATCCAGGGGCAGCCACAGCTTCTCTGGGCAATCTATGCCAGGGCTTCACCACCCTCACAGCCAAGAATTTCTTCCATATATGTAACCTAAATTTCCCTTTTCCAGTCTGAAGCCTTTACATTTTGTCCTGTCTCTCCAGTCTCTGATGAAGAGCCTTTGACAGATCCTTTCAGACACTGGAAGGTGCTGTGAGGTCTCCACAAAACCTTCTCTTCTCTAGGCTGAACTGCCCCAACTCTCATTCTGTGCTCCAGTCCCCTTGATATCCTGGGATTCCGTGATATGTGGTTTATTTACATACAGTGCACGAGGAGATGGAGAAGAGGAATCCCCAAAATAAAGCTGAGAAAAAGAAAAATATTTTCAAATCTTTTTTTCTTCAGCTGCAGTGGGGGAAAATGAACAAAACAATGGGAGATGTTGCCTACCTTTCTTCTATAAAACACTGGTAGAAAGTCAGTCATGGTAGGCCTACAACAAAAGATAATATCCATTTGTCTCTGAATGTGCTACAGTGATATGTGGCTTTTAGAAAAAGAAAAGGCAGGTGAAAAAAACCCAAAAGAACTCTCTATGTGCACACTTAAATTTCCCTTTAAGTGTGAGCTCTCCTTTGCTCCTCCACCTGCACAATTTTATATATACACCTCCACAAGGGTAAATTATTATATAAAATAATATAATATTTATAAGAAAGAAACAAAAAACAAGCCACCAAGTCTGAAATATCTGACAAACACAGAAGGGACTGTTTTAATAGAACCACGCTTTTGCACCCTGTAGTATTTCTATTTGCATATTAATGAAGTTGAAGGTCAGATGCCACTAATTACAACCTTTTCACTCTGTCCAACATCCCACCACTGAATACTCAGGAGTGGACCTCTTAATGCCATTATGCAAATGATACTTAAGCACAGAAATAAATTCAAAATAGTGGCATCTAAAGCAGCATATTAGCAGGAGGTAAATTAATAAATATATTCAAGAAATTGAAATTAAAAATTATTATTCAACACTAGATTAATAGTTACTGAATGAGATGTAAAAAAATAATTATTTCTTTCCCACTGGTATAACACAATAAAACATCCAGTGCCTTGTGTATTATCCAGCATTTCTAGAAGAATTCCAGCCTGGGTCTGATAGAGGATATGTTGAAGTAGATATTAAATAAACTATCCTGATCAGTAGAAAAGTGGAGAACTGATTTCAAATTATTTAGAAATAAATTGAATTGATGTAAAAAACCTCCAACAAAGCACCCAAAAATCCAACTCCCCAAAAAAAGAACCCACACCACCTCACAGCTTGATACTAGAGACTATATATAACATGCTTCCTATAAATTGTGGCTATTACAAACAGGTAATGGTAAATATTTATTTATTAACAACAGTAAACAGTTGTTTACCACTACAAATTAAGTGTATCTAAGTCCATGATATTAAAAAAAATGTGATTATTAGTTCTTTGATGTAGAGAAAATAAATTGACTATTTTTTCCTATCATCCCTTTTCTACATAAAATGAAAGAGTAAACACTGCATAACTTGAAAGAGAAGACCCTGTACCAAAAACATCCCTGGAAATAAACACTGAATTCAGACAATTCAGCAGTTCCAGTCCCCTGCTGAAAAGGAGAAAGGAAGGAATAAACCCCTTTTTTTTCCATTGTGGGAGAGCAGTGACAAATACAAGACTTCCAAAGACTGGTGGGAAAGAACACCTGAAATCATGGGAGAGGTTTGCACAGCATTTGAAAGACAACATTACAGATTTAGGCTGTAGCAGGGACACCTTCCACTAGACCAAGTTTTTGCTCAAATACTGTTCTATACCATGAAATTTTATCCCAGCTGTTGGATGAGGAAATCTCTTGCAGTGTAGGTTCCTAATCAGATTTTTATTGGAAAATTTAAATCATTGCCCTCTGCACTTGAAAATGAGCAGATGAATAAAGGAATTTTCATGTCAACTTGCTTTTAACTGATTGCAGAGGTTGATTATGTTTTTTTAAACCTAATTAACTGTATATAGTTAATATATAGTTATATAGTAGCAAGAACTCATCTGGAAAGTTATAAATGCAAGAAAAAAGCAATGTTTGTTTTTCCCTCCATGCTCAGGCAGTGCTCAGTCCTAAAATACACCCAGAGTCATAACACAGCAAACACAGACTATTTTATGTGAAGAAATTCGATGGCTTTGTAATCAAAATAAAAGATACATAAAATATTATTTATGTGAGTGATCCACTACTAAAAGTTTTGTTTAAGCCCAGAAGGTGCTTAAACAAAAAAACCCTTCTTGTGCTCTGAAGGTGAAATGCTCTTGTGTTATGTAATAAACCTCCACAGCACCAAAAAGAAAATGTATTTGAAACAAAAAAAATTACTTTCTATTGCATGCTACTGTATGGGGGAGTAAGGGGAAATCCAATCTCAAGACAATTTTCTGAAACCAGAAAGAAAACAATGCAATTGCTAAGAAAGCAATCAGACACTTCTTTTTTTTTGTGTTACCTGTCTTGATTTTTAATAGAAGCAGCTCTATCTCTCAAGACACTGTTTGATACCAAATATAATTTATTTTTTCCTGAGTTCAAAGAACTTAAATTGTTTCTTTTAGGATGTAAAACAAAACAAAACAAAAAAAAAGGAGAAAAATGTAATTTTCATTTAAGATATGCAAGGAGGGAAAAAACCCACATGCATTAAAATTGTAAAATCTATTTTCTCTTTTCTCTACAGACAAAATGGATGGTGATAACATGTCTAACGAATTTTAAATATAAAGGTATTTTATATTTTTTCCTACCCTATTAACATGAGAGCTAAAATTATTTAGGATCATGGCTCACATTGAAAAACATCAGGCAGTCAAGGAAATGTGACTGGTATTGCTTCACAATAATGCCCATCTTATTTCATTGTGTAAAACCCAGTGATTGCCATTTCTGGAGAAGAATATTCAATTTATAATTTACAGAATCCTGAATTCTCTTTGTATCTATGACCTTGAGAAACGGATGAGCTGCAATCAGGTCAAAGTTTTAGTTTCTATATTTTACTTTCTAAAAATACTGATGAATTTTCCTTTCATTTCCACAAAACACATTTTGTCTTTTGAGCCCTAATGGCTTTTGTGATACTATACATTATTAACTGAAATAGTAAACAATCTGGAAGTAATGATGGGTGTTTATTGCTGAGAGGTATTTTCATTAGTAATACACCTTTTCACTTCAGAAACATGACACACCTGAATGTTATCTCATATGACACTCAAAAAAAATGTAATCATTAATCCCCCCCAAATTTTAAAATCGTGCCTAAAATGAATATAACTATATTTACTGACACTCTCATTCATCTGAATAGGTTATTAACTGCTAAATATGTGTTTCTCTACTCAAACACATAGCAAAATATGATGGATGTTTTTAAAAATATTTTAATTATAAGATTGAAATTTTAGATGTTCCAGCACCATGATGTGTCTGTATGAGGCCACCAGACCCCCAGGTTTTGATCTTGGCTCATATGTGATACCCACCAAGACATTTCCTCCCTGAAGATTAAAGATTCCCACCCATTCCTCCCTTTCACATGTTCCATCCGGTGCCTCCCAGCCCTGGATATGAAAGTATCTCAGAAAAACAGAACTGCACATGTTGTAGCTCTGCTGCCAGAAGTGATGCAATTCTACAGACATCTCCATGCTGGGAAAGATGAATTTTGGGGTGATTTGGTTTGGGTTTTTGGTGGATTACTGCAGGATAAGGTTTGTTTTCAAAAAATCACTGGGCTCCCAAAAATCCCACTCAGGAGGAAAAGGACTAAGCCCCTGACTTAGCAAAGTCCTAACAATGAATTGATATGAAAACACAGGCAGTCACAATTATTAAATTAGCATATGTGAGGAGTATAATGGCCCTCCTAAGTAATGGAGTCACTCTATTTAATGACTGTCAATTAAACAAATGGAGCCAAAAGCACAAACAGGTATTTGCTGTCAGCACTGGCCCTCGTGGTGTGTGCACACACTGCTGACACTCAGCCCTTCTGCTCACACAGGCAGCTCCAGGCAGGGTTGGCAGAGATGCTCTCCAAGCACCGAGTGACTCCTGAGGCAGACACGAGAAACACTTAACTTCTGATCCCCAGGTAATTAAATTTATTAGAAATGCAGACTTGCAGCTTCTCAGGCCTGCAGTGAACCCAGGACAGACCTCCCAAGCACTGCAAGTCAGGCATCCTCATGCCTTCAGATGGTGGGGTCAGTGCTACATGCAGCATTTTTTTCTTTCTGTGTGTTGTTTGATAAATAATATATGCAAGCCTAATTCTGCCCAGACTGTGTCAGACTAAGCTGACACTGTTTGCTTTCCAGAAACGTGATTACTGCTTTCTGTCAGCAGAATAAAGCTCTGTGGGGAATTTCTTTTGCCTGGTTAAGAAAAAGCTGTAGTGGATACAGAGTGAAAGGGAAGCACTCTAAATACCAGAGAAAAATGGAAATCATGCAAATAGTACAACTGGAGAAAAATGAAGAAGTGCAGAGTAAGTTTATATTGTATGTGTAAAAAGATGCCAGCACACACATCACTGGTGAGGTAAAACACTAATGACCAGGCTCTACTCTCACACTCTGAGGCTCTCCAGGCTGGAATATACTCATTTCAGTGTTGGTTGTCATGGTCCCTGTCCCTTCCACAGGGCCATGGTGGAATCTCAGGTCTGGGAATGAAGATCAAGTGTCGCAGTTTTAACCAGTTGAAATAGGCAGGTGTTTGATTGACTCTCTATGGGAAAACTTTTGTTGCCAGATATTCCCTCCACTAAACCAGATCTCCATTCAGCCTGGCCTGGAACACTTGCCACAGCTTCCCTGGGCAACCTGTGCCAAGGTCTCACCACCCACACAGGGAAGAATTTCTTCCCAGTATCCAATCTAAACCCACTCTGTCAGAGGTTTCAGGGCCTGGCATTCAACCCTCTCATAACTCACAATCTCTCAGAGCCATTGCCTCAATACTGTCAGTGGTATATTTTTACTTAATCTTCCCATATATTAAGAAAAAAAAAAAAAGAGCTAAGAACCCAGAGAGGTTATAAGCTGTTTTATTTCTAATGTGGTTTTATAGCTCCTGTTTGTATCCTTCACTCCCTGACATTTTGCAAGTCATATGGTGTTTCCTCAGGGAAAGTAAATCAGCTGCTCTCCTGGAGTGCAAGCTTCCTAATGCACAAAAAAAAAAAAAAGTGCTTTGTTTGAGAGCAAAAGTACTGTACAGTTGTTATGGCAACTGGATTTTAAAAGGCAGTGCATAGTTTTGAGGGACATCTGCTTAATTCCTAAGCAAATTCTTCACCCCAGCTGCCCTGCAAGGTCTGATTTTACATCAGTCTCTCCCAGATGCAGAGTGGCTTCCAGCTAAGAAGCTCAGCACAGCTCCCACTGGTCCAGGGAAAGGATGATCCCTGTATTTCAGCTGGAAGAGCTGCTGTGGATGAGCCACGAGAATCCTCACTTGGGTCTCAGTTCTGTAACATAAAGAGCCAATAATTGCAAGTCTGGCTGGGGCAGGGGGTGTGTGGGGCTGGAAAATTTAGTGGTGCTTGGCAGAAACAGGGTGTTCTCTCTTCTTCCTGGACAGACACACAGGGATAAGTTTTAGTGCAGGTATAAAGTCGTGTACAAATAAGGAAAAGCATAAATAGAAACCCATCTGACATTAGATGTGTGTGACAGGGGCTGAAAATTGCAGTGCTGATTGTGGTTGTCACTGTGCTGTCAGAGTCTGCCAAAGAAACTTTAATCTGAAGCTGTGAACTAGGAACTGAAGTTCTTTCATATTTTTAAGTAGGTCTGTAATACTTGGATCACCCATAATTGGCAACATTGACTTGCAGTGGCCTTCACTGTGTGTAGGTTTATGAATTTTCAACATTATGCAGATGAAGTTTTGGGGGTTTTATTTGGAAACATGCATCACCTGCATATGAAACAGAAATTGCAAATGAAAAATATTCATATTAGTGAGCATCTATTACAGGACTAATGTATGGGAAAAATATTGCCAGTCAAGCAACAAAAATATCATCCAAGGACTCAGAACTGCAGCTACAGACTCAGGATTCCCAAACTTACCAGGGATACACAGATGTACTAAGTGATTCTTCCAAAGGGACACTTAACCATCAAGCACAGACTGGAGTAAAATAAAACAGAGGAACTGAACATCCCAAGAGTCACACATTAGATTAAATTCAACAATAATTAACTAACTTCTTAAAGCTGAGTCTTTTAGTGCACGAGATCCAAAAATACGGATCCTCCTGTACCTTGTCAAAACACAAATGGTTGAAATACTGTGTAACAACAATCAGAAGTAGAAAAACCAGGTCTGGAATCAAGATTGCAAAATAAGAGACCTTTGGTGACACACTACATTGTAGCTGCTAAAACTACAGGTGCTTCTCAGCAGGTGGAAGTAGTAAGTGGAAAATTTGTGGTTTGCATTCAAAAATCTAAAAGTCCTAAAGAAGTATGAGTGATTAACTATAGCAAAGCATTGGTGTTTGTACTGGGAAAAATAATTAGGGAATCACTAGGTATGAGTAAGCCCTGTAGAAGGTGTTACTTATGTGGCTGCTCCAGGCACTTTTCACTTCTTTTCAAGGCTCTGTTTCTGTTTTCAAGGCTGTTTTGATAGATGGGCATCAGAGATGTCTGTTTATACACCTGAACAACGTGCACCTTTGAACTCCTCTAAATTACAGGCAGTTTATAACTCCTGCCAACCCCCTGCACCTGCCCCGAGCCCAGCCAGACTCACAGAAGGAGGAATTGCACCTTCACAGATGCATCTTAACATTAAAGTCCATTTTATCAACATGACCCCGGAGCTTTGTCCAGACAAGCTCACCTGAGCTTTGCCCAGATGGTGGCCATTTGCTTGGGCTTCATTTATTCCTATTCCCTGGATTCCCTGGAGTTAGGGCAGGCAGCCAGCTGGCAGAGCCTCACAGACTTTTGCTGCAGAGATTACACGTCTTCATCGCTGCCCAGCGAAGAAAGGAATGACAGTTCTGAGCCTGCCAGTGTTTGCATCATTTTCCTGCTCACCCTGCTGTGTACAAGCTTGTTTTGTGCCTGAAATTAATATGTGTGTACATTCATAAACAGTCAGGAGAGAACTGCAGCAAGAGCAGAAGGAGTTGCCCTGAATTAACAGGACACAGGTGTTGCCATCTAAGCCTAAAATAAAGATCAAAACTCCGCAAGGAACTGGTACAGGATAAAAATAAAAGCATCAGATGGGGATGATATGAAGAAATAATCAATTTTTCAGCAGATTCTTGTTCTAACTACCTAAGCAAATTAATAAGAAGCTTTTTAATTTTAAAATATTCTACTATGGCAGCAATGGTAAATAGATGAATGAAAGCAACAAGCAAGAGTTTTTATTTGAAGTGTCACAAGGTGGAATATTCTGTGTGTTAGCAGGAGATGCAGGACAAACAGGCAGTGCTGTAACATGAAACTGAGACTTCTAAAGTTGGACATTTTTATCAGTGTGTAATTGCAACTGTATATTTCACCTTCTGCAATATAAGACCTATATCCCTAAAAGATTTCTATGTATCCCATTAATTAAATGTTATTTGTGTAACATGCTGAGTTCACTGTCACCACACAACTGTATTGTTATCCTGGCATTTTCCTTAAGATAACACTTGTTTTCATATACAACCTACTGAGCTTTGGCCATGTTTAAAATAATAACATAATAATAATAATCACTTTGAAACTCATCTAAAGACAACTTAAATATTATACAAGGCATACTCTAAGAAATATAAAACATGTATCTGGTAGTTTGTGATGCCCTGGTGTGGAGTGGTGAGTTAAAATTCACACAAAGCAGAGCAGTGGTGGTGAAGTGCCTCATTTATGACACTAAACAATATAGAATAAAACTGTGTTCCACAAGCAGCTGCCAATGCATATTCAGGAATGCAGCATTAAAAGAAATGTAACCTTTCTATTCCATCAACATTAATGATAGCAGGAATAAAAACAATTATCTTGTTAAAAATTTACTAATTTTCAGGTAGCTAATGCATGAAACCATTAAATATCACTGGCTTTTCCCATGGATTGGATAGAGAACAACTTCCTAAGCTTTTAAAAGTGTATAATTTCATACTTAAGGAGAGCAAGTCCCCAATAGGTTTCAAATTTACTGTCAAAGCCCAACTTTTCTAGGGAAAAATTTAAGTTTTGAGATCTTTCTTTTTTCTTTTTTTTTTTTCCTAGAAAAACCCACCCTGTCTATAAATCCACATCCAGAGTTTTATTAAACACAAAATGGTTGCCCATGTACAGATTAAAGTTTAACAAGCAGTAGGACAAGAAGCACCTGCCTCACTCTCCCAGGGGCAGGTGCATCCCATCCCTGCCAAATTGCACTCTGGGCTTGTCTGGAGCACCTGGGGATGTGTTCTCCTCAGCAGTTTCTCCTAGGAAAGGGAGGGAATACCTTCAGCCAGGTAGCAGAGGGGCTGTTTTACCTCAGCAGAGGCACAAAGAGCTGCCCTGTGTTGATGAGCCTCAGTGGTGGGAGACAAAAGCTGCTGCCTTCCCTGGTCACTGCTTAAAACAGCTCAGGAAAGGGGGAGAAAAGCCCCTTGGTGTCCTCACCCTGTGGTGGTGCTGCAGTTGGAGTAGTTACCTCCTGGAGCTCTCTCTGGAGCCTTCTGGAAGGCACAGGCAGGTGGGGAGGCAGGAGGCATCTCAGCACTTTATCCTGGGAATACGTGTCCGGACTCCAGGTGAGTGACTGGGATGGCTCCAGGTTGGAAACTGCAATTTGGGGGGGGGAAAGCACACCTTGGTTTGGCTCTGGGGTTTCTTTGGCTGGGTTTTTTTGGGGAGGGGGAGGTTCAGTTGTGGTTGATTCCATGGGAAGTCCTGGCTCTGGCAGTGCTGGCCAAGCCTTGTCAATGGTAACACCGTATTCCCTCTCTTGGGGGAGCACTGCTGTGCTGCCCCAAGGGCTTTCCTGACTGACCTGGTTTTGGAAAAAGTTCTGCTTCCAGGTGGTCTAACCATGGTGTTCAGATACACTTTTCAAAGAGCATTCCTGCTGTATCTTTAGTTGAATGTGCATTTTAAAGCTGACTTGATTATCTGTGTCTGTGTGCTTTGGGCAGGTGTTAAAATTCAGCCTTGTCTGTGCTGAAGTTGGCATTTGTTGCAGATAAAGCTCCTGGTCCTTCCCTGTCAGGGAACTTGTTTTTTGCTTTTGTTATCTGCTGAAGTCATGGTGGCTTCTGTCAAGTCTGGGGACTGTTAAAGTCAAGCAGATGTTTAAATTCTTCACAGAACCCACGTGCTTTACTGAATTGCTGATGGGTTTTTCAGCAGCTTTTCACTTGGTCCATCACTGTAAACACTTAATACTTTTCTTTAATCACTAATAGAAGCTGAAGTAAAATATTTGTCACAGGGATACTGAAAAATATACAGTTTGTGTATTTTGTTTGGTCTCCTGCCTGTAAATGTGCATTAAGGATACCTGGAACTGGTCAGCTGCAGCTCTTCTTTTCCACACTCCTCTGAGGGCATTGGGAAATGTTTGTTTCCTTGTGTTATTTGTTTGGAACTTTTTAATACTTGTTTAGAAACTCCTGGTTCCTCTTTCCTTTTAGCTCTCATGATATTTACTCAATATGTGGATTCTTGTACCTAATGAATTTCAGAGCAATACACATGTTCAGTATCTCAAACAGTCCCTGTTTGCACAAATTACAAATTGATTTCCCTTCTCTAATTTTTTTTTTTCCTGAATCATCTTGACCCCCCACCTGGTACCACAAGTGGAACTTCTTGATAAGAGCAAGGACTTGATAGGCTCCTAATCTAATCTTTGATGCTAATTCCCTTAGTACTAGTGGAGTGTTTTGTTGAGTTAGGTGAGTTTTGGTATGTTTTTTTTCCCCCTTTCCTTTCCTGAGCTTCTGTTGCAGGAAAAAATTTAATTAGCAGAGTGTTGCCATTACTGTTTTGGCTTGTGTGTGTTTGTTTATTTATTTATTTTTTAAGTTTTTCTAAACTTTTGCTGGTGGTTTTCCAGCTTATAGAATATGGGCCTTCAGCACTAGGTCTGTGATCCTGGCAGTCCTTGGAGAATCTGTTCAAGGGGATTTTCAAAAAAGAAAAAAATTGAACCCATGAAGTGTCCTCAAAGAGAAAAACATAAAGTTTGTTTTTTTTTTTTTTAAATTACCACAGAAGAAAAAACCTTGTTCACAGTTTATAATGTTATTATAATTCTAAATTCCTGTCAGTTATGTGTAACTGGGGAAACCTAATTGGATTTGTTCTTTAGTTTAACAAATCACACATGGATTGATAATTAGTTTGTGACCTCAGATAATAAATTCAGTACATTAGCACTTTTCCCAGGAGCATTTTTTTTTTTTTTTAGGATTAAGACTCTGGAATTTAAGTTTTTCTGACAAATAGTTACCAGATATTTGGGCCCATGTTGCATGAAATATGAAAAATAGGACTTAAATAGAACCAGCTTAACCCCTGAAGAGAGGGAGGAGTAGGAGTCATATAAGAAAAGTAAAACAAGTCAAACTCTTCTCACCATCTCCTAAAACAAATGTCCAGAAACTGGTTTTTTTCACACTTCTGGACTTTACTGAGGATTAAGTCCTCTGTCACAGTGGATCTGAACTCACACTGTAAGTCACTGGACTCTGATCCTTAACCAGGCATGGCAGCAGATTGGTGTCTTCCACAGCCCTCAAAAGTGAAAAAGGAAATATTTCCCAAAAATTGTCGTATGGGGAGAAGGAGATTGAAACTGAGAGTAAACTGAGTGCCTGACAATTAACAGAGCACTTCTCCTAAGGGCTGGTGTGGGGGAAAAGTGTCCAAGTAATAGCAAGATAAATACTTTGATATTGCTTTCTCTGATGACCTTGCTGTGCTGCCAGTGAGACACCAACCACGACCTCTGACTTGGCTGTTTTTTAGGTTCATTAGCAATGTCTGTGCCTGTTTTTCTCAAGCATTCCTGGTGCCATCATGCCTGTGAACTTCCTCATCCTTTCACAGAGCACAGGGACACGTGTGGAAGTTGAACCAGTGGTTTCTGTGCTGTTTCTTCTCCGTGCTGCTTTGACACACGTAAACCAATCAGTGAGGTTGTGTATCCAGAGAATTACATCCCTCTCTCTTCATCTTGATGATTTCCCGTGGTTTGAACGAAATAGCTTAAGGTTCTTTTGTAGGACTTCTATCTGTGCTTTATCTTATTTTCTTCTGAGAAGTGTTTTGAAGTCTCCCCTGGTTTAGGGAAGACATATTTCACTGGTACTGTTTACTGAAAGCCCCAGGGGCAGCGAGTACATGTTGTTAAACATTTGTGCTGATTGAAGTCCCTGCCATTGGCTGCAGTGGCTGTTTGTTTGGGATGAGTTTTGCTCTGGAACACTTGGATAAACAGAAATAGGACTTAAAAGAGAAACCTGCTGTGGTTCTTCTTAAAAAAAATAGACCTTAGCTTGTCTATTTTTAAATTTTATGAGGACATTCAGACCACTGTTATTAGACAGTCAGCACCAATCTTAGAAAAAAATAGTTCTCCAAACTGTATTATTGCAATGGTAAGTCTTCATGGACATGAGCCTTGGGTCACAGATGGGCCTTGAAGTCCCACAGTTCCTCATTTGTAGTCCATCTCTGCACAGGTCTTGCCAGGAGCCTCATCCAGTGTGGGATTCCCACAGGGTCACAGACTCCCCTGGGCAATCCCTGCTCCAGTGTGGGTTCCTCCAGGGGCTGCAGGGGGTCTGTGATCCAATGTGGACCCCCATGTGCTGCAGGGGCACAGCTGCCTCCCCAGGGGCTGCAGGACTGCTGTGGTTTGTGATTTCACCTTTTTAGTGACTTGTATTAGGGAGCCACACAAGTCTGGACACATTGGAAAGCAGTTGCATTTGTGCTTAAAGGCAATGATAAACATGGATGTGAAAACAAAAATGCTGCAGAATGCAGAGGAATGCCTGGGGCACTGTGCTGTGCCAGCTGCCAGCATTAACTGTGAGGGTTGGGTCTGGGTCCTGGGATCATCAGACTTGAGGGAAATGTTTTGCAGGGAGCACCTTGTGGATGTCAGCTTTCCATGCACTCATTACAATGCTGTACATGTTGGATGGTGTGAGAACAAGGGAGATGTACCTTGAGGCACATCAGGCAGTCTGGCTGGAGGTATTAGAAATCTTGACAGAGTAAAGCAGTGTATTAAGAGCTTTCACACTGATGAGCCTCTTAAAAATGAGTCTTGGGAACGTCTCCTGCATAGCATGATTCATCTAAAACATCAAATAACACATGTTCTTAGCCTTTGACTGCAGTCTTATTAATGTTATGTTCCAGCTGAAAAGCAAAATTAGTAATAAGTTTTTAAAATGCCAAATTTCTCCATGGTGTTTTTGTGAAGAGGTTGATTTCTGTAATCAGTCATCGAAGCGCTGAATCGATGCCTGCGTGAAGTTATTTTTAGGATAACATATAAAAACCACACACAAATTACAAGCTTGTTTTCCATGCTGAAAAATAATTGAATGAAATAATCCTTTATAACAACACCTTTGGAGCTGAGATCTGTTATGTCCTGTCCCTTTAGAGAGAGAGATAATAAAGTAACAGTGAGGGAAACACTGAAGGACTTGATCAAAAACGTAAATGCCAATGCCTGATTTGTGTGTATTTTATTCATAACTTAGTTATTAATGTAATATTGTAATTCTCTGTCCCAAGCAATGGAGATGTCATCCTTCATGCACTTCCTTTTATTAGAAGAACCTAATTCACTGGTAATTTGAGAGGGAAATATTTAGATAATCATTAAAGGCATGAAATGGAATATATATTCTTGAAAAAAATGTGGCTTGTGTCAAAAATTGTAGGACAACAAAAGCTTGTGAAGGGTTTATTGAACTTTGTGTATGATATGAGTTTAAGTATGTTTATGTTCAAACTAGGATTTTTTTGGAACAGTTTGGCCAAATTTAGGTGAGGCTCAACATCAGTTTCAAACACAATCCATTGCTGGCATTTTACAGACCAGATTTTTTAGCCCTGTGAAATGTAGATATTTGACAGATTTGCTCTCAAATTGTTTCATTTATTTCACTTTTCCTGGAGGAATACCTTTAAAATGATACTGACACTGTGCTTTCTGTCCCTGCAGTAAGAATGAACTGATTCTTTAGCTTTGAAGAGTTCTTTGTTTTATTTTCACAAGCAATTTACTCTCTATGGAAAAAATAAAGTTTTAATATTATGCTGTGAAGCAACTACGGGCTTGAAAGAGGCTGTTGAAGGTTATCTGGTATTCCATATCTGAAGGTGATACACATACCCCCTGAATATTGTAAAGAAATGGGTTTAAAGCATCTGATTAAATGCTAAACTGTGAGCGCTAAATGAATATTTGTCTTGCCAATTGTGTGGGTTTAGACCCTGAAAGGCAACTGATGCAAAGGTTCTGTGATAATGGTTGGTATATATTGTGCATGTACATGTTGGTGTTCCAAAAAATAATAGAACAGCTGCACCAGACTGTGGGTTGGAAGCATTTAATAACTATGATAAAAGAAACCTATCTCTAAAATCAACCACGGCCTGCAGGTGTCTGTGGTTGTGTTGTCTGACTTGAGCCAACAATATCCTGTAGATGGTATTTTTTGTTGTTTCTGGCCCTCAGCCTTAGCTTTGCATCAAAAACAGCAGTGGAGGAATGTTTGAGCATAAATGTCTGTAAGACTGGTGGTAATTAATCATGTGATAACTGAAGACAAGAGAAGCAAAACTGAGCTTCTCTTGGCCCAGGAGTTAATTATTATTTAACCTAAAGCAGAATTTCCACAAAGTGTTTAAGGACATACAGTTTGTGCCTGTGCAATTGGTCATTTCTTACCTTTAAACACTGGAAGGAAATGGCATAAAACACATCTGCATGAATTTCCTCCCAGCAGAGCTGCTCCATCCCTCTGATCAATCTCATTGGTATTGTGTGGTGTAATAACCTATAAAATATCACTTGACTTCTCACTGCCAGCATCACTTAAGACTGGAACCCTGAGGACCAGCTGCATCCTGCCCCTGTACATGTGTAGGTGCACACACATGGGCATCTCTTTGGCAGTGGAAAACACAAGCCTCCAAGTCCATTCAAAGCTTTAACAGTGGAAGGTCTTTTCCTCTAGTTCATCAGGATAATTTGCTTGTTCAAGTCCAGAATAAAGGACCAGGAAAGGTGTGCTCTAGGAAAAAAATTGGCAGTAAGTTTCTTTCTGCTTTAAATAGACTGCTTAAAAAAAGGCTGTGAAATTCACCTTTGCATTAATTAGTTACTGTATCTCTTGCCAGCTGACTGTATATTTTAAGTTTTTTAACTTTTAAAATGTTTAATAAGGCTATTTAATTGGATGCCTCCACTAATTTATGGTTTACTTTTGGTTAGCAAAGAACTCAAGTGCTCAGATCATGTTCTTCATTATCTTGAACAGTTGGATTATGTTTTATGTCACTGAATGCATTAAACCTGAGATCAGCTGCTGAATTGTGGGCATCCATGTTCAAATCAAAACCATGAAATGCAGAAGAAACCAGCCAGTATAAAGTAGTCAGAAAGGTTTCAGCAAGTTAACAGCTTTCTTGTAGACACAAAGTGTGGGATTGAGACAAATGGTAAAGCCAAGTGTGTTTGAGAGCTTTTCTCTGACAAAGCAGATTAACTGACCTGGATTTGATGGAACTGTTCTCAGTTACCAAGGGTCTGTCCCAGAGTTAGAAATAAGCAATATTTTTAGGTAGAACTTGAGTATAAAATATTAATTTGCAGTCTCAGGTAGGAAAGATGTTCAAGGAGAGCCTGTTGCTGATACCATAATAATTCTGCAATATGTAATGGCAAATTAACAGCAGAAATGGGTAAAGATATGGCCTACATGGATTTCTGCAGTAATTCCACACTAGTTTTTAATTATTTGAGATAATTGTAGTATTATTTCAGGTAATTGTGGTACTTCTTTTTACCAGTGTGCTTCTATATGAAAACACCTGCTTGGCTTACAGACTGAAAAACAGTTTACATTATGTAGTGTTAAATCTACTACATATTACATTTTTTACAAAAAATAGTTTGGTTTGAGAGACTAAACTTCCAAGGTTTCTGCTCTTTATGGCCTAATTCTAATATCAGTCTATGTAATTATTTGATTTGTGAGCTTTCAGCTGAATGACACTTGCAGCCATCAGAAATTGGCTTTGTTTTGTCAAAGTCTGCAGAGTTATTCCAGGTTGGCTGAGGATTTTGGCCTGCATAAGTTTTAGTTCTTGTTTTGAAGCCTTGAGAATTTTCTGCTCTAAAAGGAATAAGCTTCTACAAGAAGTCAGGCAAGAGATGCAGGAGCTTTAAAATATCAGTATACAAAAGATACTAAACTCAAGTGTACTTTTGGAATGAATTTTTCTGATTAATGTGTCGGTCTTTAAATTACCACGATTTTTCATATAAATGCTTTCAAATGTAAATTAGTGTAAGCAGTTGGGAGAATATGTGCAGAGAACACTGAAAAAAGCAGGATCTCCTATGGGAAACAGCTGCTGGAAGGAGGATAATCCTTCCAAGGAAATCCCTAATGAGCAGTATTTTGTCCAGCTAGATGTTGCCTCTCCCTATGGATGTACATATACGAAATGATTTTCCACTACAGCTCCTAGGATGTATAATGCAAGAACCTGGTGTGTGTAAAATCCTACTTTAATGCTCTAAGGTCGTAATTTATAGTTCCATTTGATGTTTAGGTAAGATGCTTGCTCTATCAAATATGGTGATTAGTCCCTCTTGAATATGAGAGAGGGATTTCTGGCAGCGGAATTCTGTTTGACTGTAAAAGCCTTGGAGGCTGCAAAGAAATCCTTCACACAAAAAATGTCTCTAATATAGTTGCTCATCCACCAGATTCTAAAAAGAACCTCTAAGCTGTCAAGAAGTACAATATGATAAAAGCAGCAATGATGAAAAGGAAATGGCACCTTGCAGCTGACCGTATAAAAGCACAGATTCCTCCTGGGACTTCTGCATATAAAAGATAGGTTTCACTACTTTTCTAAGAACACTGGATCACATTAACTTATTCAAATAGGAGGTCAGATCACAGTGTTTAGGTTTAAAGCTGTCCCACACAGCCCTTGATAAGAAAAAATTGACAAATCACACTTTTGAATAAACTCATTTTAATCCTTTTCTTCCTTTTGAAGTAATAAAAAATATCCCTGTCACGCAGTTGCCACAGCATTTAATGGCTGTCATTTAGTGAAATGGAAAAATATCAGAGCATAATGCCTTCAAATATGGCTAATAGCATTTTACATGAGGAAAAATACTTTTATTTTACATGAATATGGCTGTTTCTCCATGATTATTATTGAGAATTTAGCTGCTTTGCCCATTGCAGCAGAGTGATAAGAACAGATATGATTCTCTCCTGTCATCCATGTATAAGAATAGATTACTGTTTACATTTTATATCCTTTTCAGAGCTCAATAAATTCTTTGCCAATTACCACTTTATACCATTTTTATATGGTATAGTAGGCAAAATATCCCAAATTGTTATATTTTAAAATAATGTAGTGATTGTGTTTGGACCTGTAGTTTTAAGTGTACTTTTATCCCAGAGTACATCACTCTTAAGATCTATGGCAATGCTGTTGTATAAATGGACACTAATTAATGCTAAATTACAGCAGGTTATATGTGGAATTACAGGTGACATCAACATCAGTACCAAATGAGTTCTGAGTGATTAAACTCACTAACACTTCCAATTAATCTGGGGTGCACTGGACACAAAGTGCACAGATCTGAGCTGCAGTTCAACTATTAAGTATTGGAGGATTCTGCCCCCCCAAAAAATGAGTTTTAGTTATTGTGAGTGGTTTCAGGAATAGAATGTTAAGTCATGGCAGGTTTTAGCTGGGATTTGAGCATGGGGATAGTCCAGACCATAGCTGATTTCTTTTTTTTTTTTTTCTTGGAGTCTGAAACCTCCAGTTGCTTTTGTAAGTGATGGTTAAAAACATAAACAACAGAAAGAAGAAAATGCCAGTTATTAGAACTAGGAATGGCTTATGGCATAAATACTGATGGTATTTATTATGGTATTTATTTTAGTCCCCATTTTATTATGTTGTTCTCTGGACCATGTTGAGGAGCACTGTTTTTAACATGAACCTCAGGCAGATTGTTGTTGCTCTTTGATGTGTCCGCTCTGTAGATTGTGTGTGAGTGCCACAGAAGCATAAAAATTAAGAGTTCCATGGGGATGAAATTGGTTGTTCTTCTCATAAATCTGTGGAGATGCTGATTTCTAGAAAATTTCTGGTGTTGTTGTGGTTCACAGCAAAAAAGGAAACAACTTCCTCATGTTATTTTTGTCAGTTTGTAAGTCCTGTCTTGGAGAAAAAAAGAGATTTAAACCTGTCTAATATAGAAGAATGCTCAGCAAGGATAAGGAACAGTAACTGCAGAGATGTTATTGTTTAGCATCTTTCAGAACATGAACTAATATGGTCTTCTGTATTTATGATTTATCCAGTGCCTCCAGAAACATTTTTTTCCACATTTAGTTGGTATGATGAGGCGCCAAAGACTTTTAGATGTACAGGTAGCCCTCACTTTAAACAAGCTTAAAATCTTAATTGATAGTTTGTAGATTAAAATACCAGTGACATCACAGTTAATAAGTGGGAAAGAGTAAGGATGGTATGTGTGCATAAACTTTCCTGTCTATTAACTTTTTTCACTATGTCACAAATGTCAAATATGAAACCTTAAGCTACAGTGCTGCTTTCTAATGCAATATGTTCCCCTTGTGACTGCAACTATGGGATAAAAGGATTTGTTTTTCATCATAGGCCAAATTAAATTTTAATTGCCTGTGAAAATACAAATGTCAAAAGCAAATCTTTGAGCCAAGATTATGATCCTTTGTCACAGATGTTATGTCCCCATTTAAAAGTAAAATAAGTGCTTTCTTCACGTCAAGTATGTTTTTCTACAGAATATCCTAAAGTTTTGTTTCAAATCAGTGCTAAGTATGTGATGTGTGTAGTTGATAGTAGAGGATAATATCAATTTGTGTGTGATATTAGAAACTGTTATGCTTGAAGTGACAGGTTTTTTGATGTCCCATCATCTGGCAAGGGCATCAAATGGCACATAATGTACAGTTTGTTAAATGATACAGTGTGATATGCACAGTTTGCATACAGAACTCCTCCTGGGGGCAAAGGAGAACTTTCTTAGTGGATAGAAATTAATGAACCTGCACTGTCCTTAATGCTGAATGCTCTGGAATCAAGCTAAAGCTTCTTTTTGCTTAACTAGAATTTTTACATATTTCCTGTAATTCCAAGTTGCCCTTCTTAGAAATGCTGGTTCAAAAGCACTTTTGGGCATATTGATTGTCTTCTGGGCTGATCCCTCAGTGTGGGCAGGGGGGATTCTGTCCCTCTGCCCCCTCAGGTGAGACCCAACCTGCAGAGCTGCTCCAGCCCTGGGGAACAGCACAGGGAGGACATGGAGCTGCTGGAGAGAGTCCAGGGGAGCTGATCAGAGGGATGGAGCAGCTCCCACAGGGAGACAAGCTGAGAGAGTTGGGGCTGCTCAGCCTGGAGGAGAGAAGGTTGTGTTGGAGACATCACAGCTCCACTGTGGGATCTGAAGGGCCTACAGGGAACCTGGAGGGGGACTGCAGTGACAGGACAAGGGGGATGGCTTCACACTGACAGAGGGCTGGCTTAGATTGGATATTAGGAAGGAATCCTTCCCTGTGAGGGTGGGGAGGCCCTGGCACAGGTTGCCCAGAGAAGCTGTGGCTGCCCCTGGATCCCTGGAAGTGTCCAAGACCAGGTTGGAGGGGGCTTGGAGCAACCTGGGCTGGTGGAAGGTGTCCCTGCCCATGGCAGGGGGTGGCACTGGATGAGCTTTAAGGTTCTTCCCAACCCAAACCAGTCTGGGATTCTCTGACATACAACTCAGTAGCTGTTTCATACCAGAAGGTGCTGGTTTGTTGTGTCCCCAGTAAGAAAGTCACTTGAACAAGTTATTTAAAATGCTGTTAACTGCAGCTAAAGCAGTAAAAAAATAAAATAGAGATTATCCTTCATGCTTGTACTGAGAACCCTGATCTGTGCAGCACTGAACAAGCCCTTGCTCAGGGCACAGCATTCTGTGCAGATCCTGACCAGGCAAGGGGAACCTGCTTTTTTGGTCTTCAGAGACTTGCTGTGGGTTTTGTAGAAAGGAAAGAACTCATTCATTATCTGTTCTTTCACACAGCAATGATGATTATGTGAGGGCTTGCTGCTGAAATTTGATAAAATGGCAAAAGCTGGGGGTTGTGTTTATTGCTGGGAGATGCATTTAGAGTCTCCTGCACCACAGTGGACCTGCCAGGGGATATGCACAGTGCAGCACAGGCCTGCTCTTCCTCACGTACATGGATTGGTAAATCCTTAGTGTACACAGCTCTTTGGATTGGGATCACTACAGCAACTGTGATGTCTGTGAATGGAAGAAAATAGGGGATATTGTTTTTAAGTCTGTGGGAAAGCAGACACGAACGTAACAATTGTTTCATTCAATTATCATTCAAATATGGCATGTAATTGTAAACCTTATGGAACTATGAAAGTGGAAATTTATAATGATGCAGTCTTAATTTTATTAATTTAATCCATAAAGCAGATATTACACCAAGACAGACATCAAATTAAAACTCTCAGACTCTAATTAGCTTTAGAAGTCTCTTATGTCTAATTTATATGGCTGTCATAATTAATTCAAATACTGATTTCAACCTGGTCATGATGCAGAAAACTCTATTCAGTAGCAACCATTAAAAAATATTAAGTGAGATCTTATTTTCAACCATGTTTTAATTTACTGTAAGATGTCCAATTGACTTACACAAGTTGGACCATGTTAAGGTACTTTATAGGGAAGAGAACTTGAAAAGATAACCATACCACATACTATTAGGATTGCTTGGCCTGTCATGCAGAAGCAATGCATTGAAGTAGAGGTTTCTGTGTTCTTTGTGGTAGATAATACAATTTTCCAAATGTGCTTTGGATGACAGCATAAAGTTTGGAATTTGAAAAGGTACCTTTGTGCTCTTTTGCCTAGGGTGATGCAGGAGCAGAATTTCAGAGTCTGTGGAGCAGATTCACTAAAGGATCACAGAAACTTGTGTAGAAATCTCAGGATCAGCTGCTGTGTAGTGCTAAAAGCTCTTGCAGTTAAAGCTCTCTTGGTAGGGAGAGGTCTCTTTCTGTGTGTGTCTTAAATGCATCAGGCTTTGAGCAGTGCAGTGCCCATCATGCAAAATTTAATCCAAACTCTGGAATCCATTAATTATTTCACCTAACCTCCCAGTACAGCTCATTTCAGTGGATGTTCTCTGGCTGAGCCCTGTTGATCAGCTTCTAAAAGTTTAGTTATGGGATCTTTCTATTAAGCTGAAGCTGAGATGAGTGTTTGGAAATTTAGGTTTATACTTAGTTAAGGATACTTATCTGCATTCAGGTTTCTCATTTCTGGTCCATCAGAAAGCAAGAACTAAATCTGTCTGGTCTGACTTTGCTGCAATATTTCTCAAATGTGTAAGTCTTAAAAATTGGAAAAATCCTTTTACTCCTCTGCTTAAATGAAAAAGTTTCATTTTGAAAGCAACCATATAGGAATGGAATAGGTAATTGTGTGAAAATGAGTGTAGAAAAGCCTTGCCAGCATAAAGACAGTCATATAACACTAATTATCAGTTTCTTGGCATACAATAGCTGTCACATTTTCCCACTGAAAATATGGACACTAAGCATCAGAATAAAGGGAAGGGAAAACAATAACAACTGCAGAAGCATGGAAAAGCTATATTCTTCCTTGCTGGATGTAATAAAG
>VYXB01006776.1:756840-804006 GCA_013397135.1 Pachyramphus minor
AAAATTACATCATCTGGTTAAAGTGTTTGAATTTAAAACTTTGTTTTTTTTTCCTTTTTTTTTTTTTTTTTTAGGTTTTTGTGGTATTCCTCGACTACGTTTTCCTTGTTCTTATTAAACAAACAAACATTTTGCTAGATTGGGATCAAAATATGAATGCCCAGGGCATTAAACACTATTGATAAAGACCCGAATTTTCATTTATACAAATAAAACTGCAGGAATTTGATGAATGGACAAACCTGGTTCAAGAGGCGTTTTCTTTTACAAAAATTGCAATGTCTTACGGATTTTGTAAAGTGTTCCCTGAGCCATGACTATGAAATTTTTCCTATTAACATTGCTTACTGGAGTTTTAATTCTGTCAATGGCACTTTTTGCTCAGAACATCTGTTTAATTTTATATTATATATATATGTTTAAGAAACACTGTTTTACCTAATGTTACAGTGTATTAATCTATGAATACCATCAGGGTTTCTGATGAATTCTTATCACTGCCACTGCTTCCAGCTTGATATATCTAGATATGTGTCTTGTATTTTGACTTGATGCTTTCAGGCTAAAAGAAGGTTGTCTTTCAATACTGATGACAAATGATTATTTTTGTGAATTATCTCCTTGTGCTTATGAGGCTTAGAGTAACAAAAGAGAGGTCATTTAGATTTTAAGAACCTAGTGCTCAGTTCCCTTTTGAATGCTTCAGAAATTAAAGAAATTAAGAATCAATGTAAGAATGAAGAAGTGATAGAAGGGGGCAAACACAGGAAAAGGAGTGGTTAAAACCACAATTAGCTAGAAAAGATTTCAAATGCATTTTTAAGAAATCTCCTGCTGTTCTGCCTTGCATGAGGGGTGGGGTTTTTTTGTGTGTGTCTTCTTGAGGACATTTGGATTTTTAAAAATTATTATTGTTTGTTTGTTTTCCTTTTTTCCTTTTCAGCTATACTTAGTCTTGCTGTGTTTCTTTGACAGACCTGTCTGGACTCTGGAAGTATCCAGGCTGATGCTTTAATAACTCTTTAATAACTCTATTGTTTCTCACTGCTTTGACTTTTGTGACTCTCTGGTTTTATGTTAATGAATAACCTGTGGGATGTGTGACAGCCATGTGCTCCCAAACTAAAACACTGTTGCCACCTGGAAGGGTTTTTTTTCTCAGATTATAAAACCAGGTTCAATATAACCATAAATTTGTTTTCTGCCCACAGTGTTCTTCTTAAATGGGAAAACAGCATTGTAGTTTAAGTAAAAATTAAATTAAATCAGTAGATGGTGCTATAATCTTACTTTTAGCTTGTTAGTGTAACAAGTCTTGAGAGACTTAGTGCATGATTTCTTTGCACTTTTGAAAAGGAAACTTATAAAAACGTAATCAACACGATGCCATAATTATTTTGCATGTTTGACATTTACAATATTTTAATATGGTCTTCACTCTGAAGGCAATGTTATATTTAGGTGTAATTCTTGACAAGAATCTACTGGGCAAGCAACTGGTGTGACTGTGAAGAAAATGCAGATGTGATTGTGGTTTTTTTCCTGGCTGTGCACTGGGTTTGCTGTGCTCCCACCTCCCCGGGGTTCCCTGTGTGAGGGGAGAAGGAAATTTGCTGTTTTCATTTGAGAGTGGATCTCCCTGGATTGAGTGGGATTGAGATCTCCCTGGAACCCAGGAGATCTCTGCGTGCTCCATTCTTCTTTCTCCTTACCAGATCTTTCTTCTCAGAGGGGAAAGGGAGAGAGTGTTTTGGAAGTTTGCCCTCTGTCTTTGTACTCTTCAGGGAAAAGGAGTTGCAATGTCACCTGTTGTCAAGGTGACCCTCTGGGAATGGGAGTGTACCTCTCACTTTATGATGTGCATGATCTGCTGTTAGTGGCTAAACCCCATATATTTAACCCATATATGAAGCTGGAAGCAGCAGCAGTGATAAGAATTCAGTTGTCATTTGAAAATGGATTCAAAATTTAGGGAATCAACTAGCAAGCAGATGCTGCATCTGGTAGGGAATGACACTGCTAGCAGGCTTATCCTGGGTAATCTACAATTTGTGTAGAATGAGAGCTATAAAAGTCAGCATAGCTACCACCAAGGAATGGTAAATGTAACCTGAAAAACAAATATTCCTGAAATCTTTTTATTCTCTAGAATTTAAAGCATTCCCTTGCCCTTGTGGGCACTAGTGGGAGACGTGAGCCTGAGCAGGACCTGTGTGTGTGAATGTTGCACAGTGTTGGTGATGGACAGTATGAACTGGTCACTTTGTGCTGAGCTCAGGATACTTTTGCTGAGAGCTTGTCAGATTTTTGGTGTCACCTCTGCATAGATTCTCTGCTCTCCCCCTGCCTGTGCATGAATCCTGCTCTGTCCTGGCCCCTGAGCAGTCACACATATTAACAGATAACACAATATCTGCAGGTGGCTGAGCTGTGGTAGTGTACAAGACTCCCACAGGAGTACAGTTCCACAAAAGTACTCTTGCACTGATAGCAGCTGGCATTGGAGATGGGAAGAATTTACTCCCACCCTGTGTTGCTTTTCTGTTTCTTCTGCCATTGCAGATTTGGTCCTTTTAGGGAGGGGTGGGAATGATAACTCCTATAAGGAGTTATCAACTTTCATATTAATAGAAAATATGTGTTCAGTTAAATTTCACAGCTCTGTCAATGAGACATAAAGGCATAAGTAATTCAAGCTGGTATAATGAGGGGACTTGAAAAGAAACTGTAATGGTAGAGTTGCTGCAGTTTTGAATATGTTTCTGTTCTAGAACGAGAAACACAAAGTTTTGGTCAATCACCAAAACCAGCAAATGCTGCTAGTTCTGGAATGCTGTGTTTCCTACTGGAAGTTTTGGGTAAAGCAGCAGATAAACCAGTTTTTCCTGGCATAGATGCTAAGTGAAATACTGCTCTGGGGTCCCAGCACTGGAGGGACATGGAGCTCTTGGAGAGAGTCCAGGGGAGGCACCAGGATGGTCAATGTTGGAGCTCCTCTGCTGTGAGGAAAGGGGAGAGAGTTGGGATTGTTCAGCCTGGAGAAGAGAAGCTTTGGGGTGACCTCATTGTGGCCTTGCAGGACCTGAAGGGAGCCTGCAGGAAAGATGGAGAGGAACTCTTGACAAGGGACTGGAGTGACAGGACAAGGGGGAATGGCTTCAAAATGGAAGAGAGTAGGGTTAGATGGGATATTGGGAAGCAATTGTTCCCTGTGAGGGTGGGGAGGCCCTGGCCCAGGTTGCCCAGAGAAGCTGTGGCTGCCCCTGGATCCCTGGAAGTGTCCAAGGCCAGGTTGGAGGGGGCTTGGAGCAACCTGGGCTGGTGGAAAGTGTCCCTGCCCATGGCAGGGGGTGGAAAGATGATGTTTAAGGTCTCTTCCAACCCAAACCATTCTGTGTTTCTGTGGTTCTGCATCAAAAGTATTTTCACTTCTGTTTTAAGAACATGTAGGATGTTGAACTGCTCAAAGGGGAGGATCCCATATTGCAGTGAGTCCCTTAGCACAGTCTCTGGGTGTGCTTGAACAAGGTATGCAGCTTAGAGGCCCTTTTTTGTGACAGTACTACTTGTGACAGTAGTCACAGGGGCACTGAACAGTTCCTACTACATTAGACTATTAAAATATTCAAATTTTTATGCTAAGATGTGAATAGCTGCAGTAGATACAGGATCATTTTAACTGTGGGGGAGCCTTAATGCAGCTCTTAAATGGCCACTGAAGATCTTATGAAGCTTATGTGAAGTCTCATCTGTAGCATTTAATTGGAGAAAAGACTCTGGAGGTCCCCAAAGCCAGTGTGCATTATGAAGTACAAGATTATTTTCCCTCAAGAAAATCTTCACTTGTGGGAAGATCCTGAAGGGAGCATGTGACTAATTTTTGCCAGGGAAACAGGGGCTATAAATGAAATACATGTAATACAAACCCCAATCTGTAAAGGTTAACAGTATAAAAAATGATATTTTGTTTTATTTTATCTTGCTGATAGTTATTTCTTTTATGAGAGTTCCAGATTGCTCCCAAGCAAAGATACATTGCAATAACACACAAGTACATTGTATTGTTAGGAAGTGGCTCATTATAACCTCATCTTATCATATAAACCACCAGCTCAGGGATGCATTAAAGCACTTAGATTGTGCCTTATGGGCCTGCACAAGAAACAGATTAATGCTTGTGAAATCATATTTTAATTTTTAAATATTCTTTCAAGATGAAAGGAATCCTCTTAGTGCCACGGGTAAGCAATATTTTAAATCTGTGTGATTGTAATGTGGTTATTAATTTAATGTATTATTCTCATACAAAAACACATATTACCATGGGTCTGGTTTAAAGTGACAATATTGCAGGCACTAAGCATTCCTTTTCTGAGCAAATATAGTAACAAATATATAAGTCAAACCCAAGCAATTAGTTTGGTTTACTCTCATGGAGCAGTATACATTCTGATGCACTGGAAAGCACTTAATTGTTCTTACTATAGTTGTATTTTATATGAACATGGCCAAGTGTAAAAAGCCTTTATACATTGGGGGGAAAAAAAGCTAAGTACAAAACCTTTGAGACCTTGTGATGTAACTATACAGTATTCTGCTCTGCTTTGTGAAAGTAAAAGGGGACTTCTGAAATATGTTATCCTGCTTAGAAATGGAATTAAAAAAATTAAATATGCAGACACCTCTAAATTAGAATTTAGACACCTCTAAATTCTTTTTTTTTTTACCTCCAGAATTATCACATTTTAAATTAGAATGCAGTGGACCAAGCATTAAACCCTGAAATTCAGTGTCTCTTCAGAGCAGAAGAGACAACTAATGCCTTGGTTTATTCCAAAGAAGAATGAAGGTGAGGAAAAAACACCACCAAAAAAGCCAACAAACCCAATTGGCAGGAATTTGTAAATGGTTTGCAAATGGTTCAGAGTTAAAAAACAGCTGAACTTCTAAAATCTGTTGATCCTGCTTTGCCTTCTGTGGAACTTCAGCAGGGAATTGTGGTCAAGCTGCAGGATCAGTCTCGTGAAGGTGCTACTGAAATTGAAATAGATGTGATCCTTAAACATAATAAAAATCCTCTATTACTTCTTCATATTGTCAGATGGCACTCATGAGGAAAATATTTACTGTACAAACAAACTTGTTTACCAATATTTTACAGTTGTAACACTTTTGCTTTGAAAAAGCAAAAATAAATACTTCAGGTAATCTGAGGAAGCTCTTTAGGCACAAATTTCTGCTGAATAAGAGGAAAGTTTTCTTCCCTTTTTTCCCTTTTTATTATTTTTTTTCTTGAAAGATGACAAGAGTCTAATTTTAGACTTAGACTTTAAATCTTAATCACCAAAGAATGAATTAAAATGATGTGACTGGAATGAAAGGTAGTCGAGTTTTAATGTGCATCTTCCCACACACCTCTCCCTCTCCCTTGGGATTGTCTCTCCTGGTCCATAAAGGAAAAAAATATTGAACCATCTTGCCTGGTTGTCTTTGCTACCACTAATTCTCTTATTAACAATTTTATACAAGGGGACAGATTTCTTTAGGAAGCTGAAGGAATAATGGCACATCACATCTTGAAAAATCATGGAAGTATCAATGGATCAGTGTAAAACAGTGAGAAATTCAGATCATTGAAATAAACAGAGCCCGAATTCCATCTTTCCTCATTCACAGTATTAAAGGCAAGGACAGTACTGGAACACTGGAGAAAAATACTTTCTCTGCTTGTACTTGCCTAACTTTTTCAAACATAATTTTATTATAGGAGAAGCTCAATGTTCACTATGGAAATATGAACATTATATGAAAGGAATGAGATAATGGATTTCCTGTTCTTTCTGTTTGGAAAAACTGAAAGCTTGTTCTTGAAATGATCACTGAATTCCTCTAGAAGTATGACAAACTTCAGCAATTTACATCTATTTTCCTAAATTACTGTGTCATTTAAAGCTCTTTACATTGTTATTTGTTGCACACACACACAAAAAAGAGCTCCTTTTAGAGATACACTCTCTGCCACGGGCTAAAGGCATAACCAGAGTAATTACACATTACAGGGTTGTAAGAGGATTCACATACAGCACATAACATACAACAGCATCACTTGTTAGTGCCTGTGGGTGTTCAAACTTGAATATGAATTCTGCTTTGAAATAGCTCAGGATTGTTTGGATGTTTGCTCTACATTATATTTAATTAGAAAAAAAAATTCATTTTCGAGTCGTATAAAGGAAAACCAAAAGATTTATCGAAAAATCTTTTTAAATTCTTTTCTATTTCACCATTATCTTAGGACTTGTCTGCTCTCTCTTTAGTCCGTTTGAAGCACTAGAAAAACCTTACCTCAAATCTGTGTCACTTGTAGTGATTTGAGAAGGATTTTTTTTTCCTTTTGCCTAAACTAATAGTAAATAATGCCTGGCTACTATATAGTGGATATTTCAGCAGCTCCTGGTGCACATTGAAGAGAGTTTGATTGTTATTACTCCATTTAACAGAGGAAAAATCTTAATCAAAGAAAAGAGACTTAGAAAAACGATTCCAAAGGCCAGTACCAAGAGCAGAAATTGGTCTCCTGGTTTCCACTGTGCTACCAGATGGTGTAAAAACCAGAGCCTAGTGCTGGGCTACCTGCTCCCCTCCTTCTTTGGCACCATTCTCCCTCCCTCACTCCTGCATTTTCCTTGTCAGTAGAGCAAAACCTTTGACTTTTCTTCATATTCTTTTGTTTTTCCATGTTCTTCAGGGATAAGTCCAACTGTGTCTTTGATGTGTGCTCATCTCTGGTCATACTTTTGGAGTGTGATGTGTTGTAAAACAGTGAAGGCTCTGAGCAATTATTCTGTGCACAATAATCATAATACATCAGAAAATGTGTGGATATTCACTAAATCTCATTTCTAATTTAACACTAATGCATTGCTGGAGTTCCCAAAGCCATTGTCAACAAAAGGCAGGAACCTTCTTGGCTTGTTTTAACCATTTTTGTCACATCTAGGCAAAGACTGACTTTTTGTCCAGTTAGTGGAGAATTTTATATCCCCCATATCATTCTATATAAGGGGTGAGACACCTTACCCTGGTAGGTGAAGGGATAAGCCAGACTTTGATAATTAGGCACTAATTACGATATTAAGTAGGGATTTTGTGTTGGTTACACTTTACCCAGATAAATATCTAAAATGGCCATAATTAAACATTTAAATAATTAGTGAACTAAACCTGCATACATGAATAGTAACTAAACAGTGCTGTGAGAGAAATATTAAGTTGTTCTGATTCAGGATGAAACAGCAGGAAGCAGAACAGGATCTGGCTTTCTTCCATGTCTTTTTTTCCCCAAGTTTTGATGGATTTGAGGTAACTTATGTATCTCAAACTTTTGCACTAAAGGGAAGCTGAATCAAATTTTTTTTAAAAAATTGCTTTGTTTCCCAAAAATCCCTTTTTTAATTTCTTTGATAGCATGTTGCAGTGAGGATTAATGTGGAAAAAGTAACTCTGGATACCTGATTATAGTTTCTAGCTGTGTTGTTGGAAGACTGCTTTGTTACATATCTGCAATATCATAGAATTTTCCAGAGTCTCTACTGAATTATCACCTCTTGTATAGATTAACTGATTCAAACAGAAGAACAATCTTTATCTAAAATCTGAACTATATTTTAAGCCAGTTTTATTTGGAACAATTGGTTCTATCTTAAGTGTAAGTGAACTTCATAATGAAAGTTCATGTCTACTTTCGTTGAGGACACAGAAATGTTGAAATACCCAAATCCCATCAGATTTTATTCAAATAGTCTTTTTCTAAAGTGAAGAGTAGAACCCTGTGCTGTGAAGATTTCCATCCCCCTTTCTCAGAACAGAGAAGGGGAGTTGGGATTCTCCTGTGCCTGCAATTACCTGATTTAAATCTTTAAATTGTTAACATCAGCAGTTTCCCGGGGGTACTGAACTGTAACAACAGACAAGTTACTTATGAAGGCCAAAGTTCTGAAACAGGGCCTTAATTACAAGCCCAGTTTTGGGCAACTAGGTGTAGTCTGAATTTTGGAGCTGGCAACTCTATCAAAGGTGTGTCTGTCTCTTAAAGAGCCAGGTAACATTGTTGGTGTTCTGTGACTGTGCTGCTGAGAATTTTTAAACATTCTGAAAGTCAGAATTTAGGCAGTGGATGTGCTGAGATGAGTTGATCTGTGCTGAAGGACGAGGGAGTCGTTGTAGGAGCAGGAAGCACACAGGGAACACCAACAGTCTCCGTTCACTGATGTAACTCATGAAAAGACACCAGAGGACTGTGGGAATGTCCTTCAGCTGCAGTGCCACCCTCACAGCTGGACATCCCTCAGGTTTGCAGATTTTCAGTCATGCAGCTCATCAAAACCCAGTTCAATAACTATTTCTGCACGTTAATTTTAATTTCTCTATCGAGACATTATTGTTTCTGAAGGAAACTTAGCTGGCTTCCACTGCAAACATTTAAGATGAATAGGAATAGGTAAATACTTGTCCATTCCATGTGATGTATATTTGCTGAAGCCAGTTTATAACAGGGCAGAACAGAATGTCTCTCATTTAGTGTATGGATTACAGCAAATAATTCACTTATTTGTCACTAAGATGTCCAAAGTACAAACAAAATTAAAAGTAGAAAGGAAAAACTTGATTGTATGTCAGAGAGCAGCTAAGTAGCTACACTCCTGAATTATTCATATGACTTATGTAAAGATGGAACCTGGAAAATGGAAAAGGAAAGGCTATTATTTATTTATTCTACTGAAGAATAGCACATGTAAGTGGAAATGAAAGTGGGGTCTGAATTGGAATCCTATAATTTTTTGTTTGTTCTAAAAGAAATAAAATTAAACTAATAGATCTATTGAATACACTAAAAATCCTGGTGAGAAATATCCTTGGTTACAAATTTCAATGACATTTCTGTAAATATCTCAATTACACTGATAGAGGGCTTGAGGCATTGTTTCTGTTTTCTGTACTGCCATAAGCACAGGAAATGCAGTTGCCATGCTCTCTGAATATTTTCTGTACATATGTATTATCCTCTCATGTTTACTATCTATTGTATTTCTCCATATCTCTAAAATACTGACATTGTCATGTAATTTTTTTGTGGTTACAGAATTTTAATATGAATTTCTAATGCCCTTGGAAAACACTGCTCAGGATCATGAAATAGTAAATAATATTTATGTCCCTCCTTTCCTACACATTCTCAGGGATCTTTACCTCTTCCATTTCTTGCTGCTTTGTTTCAATATTGACTTGTCAGGTAGCCAAACAAAAATGATTTTTTTTGGTGCAGAGGTTTTGTATTTGACCCTTATTTCTGCTGACATACTCGGGGTGTCCTTATCTTCAAGAGTTTGGGAGGAAGGAAGGACATTTCACTCATGGAGTGGTAGGAAGAGTCAGGCACATAAACAATTTAAATCACAGTAGCTGTGCCCAGTGAAGTGCGTGGTCAAGACATGAAGATATTTGTTTCAGTATTTTGTGAGGATATATTTGTGTCTTTGAAAGAGAGTGCATTTATCACTCAGATTTTAAAGAAAATTCTTCTGTTGCAGGTCTAGGCTGTGGGCAATAAAATCCACAGCCACTGATGACACACAACAAATACTGTGGCTCCAGCTTCTCTTGAGCTTCAAGAATCCAACAAAGAGAAGTTGGTTAGATTGAGGGTAGACTTAAGAATTTTAATTTTCCTTATATACTTCCATTTTATTAACTAAGTAACTTTGAGTGCTTCATCAGAGATATTTCTTTGATATTTTCTTCTCCCCTCCACTTATTCCTCACTTCAGCTTGGGCTGTGCAGAGCATCAACTTTCATGATTTGTTTTCTGTTCACAATATTTCCTTCAAAACAATACATTAAATGTGCAATTCACACGTTTATCTCTTGTATTTTTCCTGTCTCTTTTTGTCTTGCTGCTAAAGGGTTTTGTCAGCAAACACAGGACTGATAGAGAAGATAAATTCGTGTAGTGTTACTAATGGTGCAAATGTTGCACTATTTTGTCAACAGAGCTCTATTGTTGAAAGCAATTTCTCTCACTGTGTCAATATATGTGCCATGCTGTGTTGATATTAATGGATCTGCCAGGGAAGGCATTTAATTAATCAGTTCCCAGAATAAACTCTGTCAAATTTAATTTCCTAGCTAACAGTAAGGCTTGGACCAGCGTGGTGGGTCAGTCAACAAATGTTGCAATAAGTTAGATTCATGTTGGAAAAACCTTGGTCCAGGACCTCGAAATGCTGCTGAGGTCAGCAATTTGTTTCCCTCTCTCTGTGCCCACGTTTCAGTGCTCTGGCAGCTCTGACATTTGTATGAGGAAAGAAAAGAATAGTCTGCAGCATCCCAAGTGTTCAGAGCATCAAAAGCATTTGCCAAATTCTGAAGGAAAGCTGGGAGCACACCTGTTTGCCAGCAAGTGTATTTGCTACATTTTTACTGCAGGAATGTGGATTGCAAAGAGAAGTAATCACCATAAATAACCAATGTCAGTGTGTGTGTGAAGTATCTAAAATATTTTTCTTACTTATGCAATTTTGAATCTCAAAGTCCTATGTATCAGGACAACCTGGTTAGTGGAATGGCACAAACAGAATATTCTTGTTCCTATTGTCAGCTGAGTGGAAATCACCTCATTATTCAAGCACGTTTTATTTTGGATGTCAGATCTCCAGAAAATTAGTATTTCTGAAGAGATAAGACTAATATCTTGAATCCTTGTCCTTGACATGTCTCTACTCCTTACTCAAAATGATGTATTTTAGTGTAATTTATACAGACATCAACTAGTCTTTTTAAATCTTCTGAGTTTTAGTATCCTGGCATTGCCTGTTATATCCTGTTATCTATTTTTGGATGTTCATAAATGGTTTTTGCATTTTGCCTCTGTCATGGGTAATGGGATATATTCTATCTGGTTATGAGTTGGTTAAGCATAGTAACATCTGAACTCCAGCCAAATCCTAGAGTGGCTGGGAGCCATAATATTAATTTTATAATTTTAGCTTCTTACTCCTTTTGATGACCATTTAGTCACTCCTTTGACTTCCTTTAGCAGTACAACAATCAGAATACCTGTGCTGTTAGAATGTAGTTGAAAACCAAACCAAAACTAGACAAATAATCCTCCCCAAAAAAGCCAATCCATTTTTTTTTTTCAGTCTTATTTCAGCTGTTTGTGATATCTAAGGCCTTTTTCAGGGAGTGGAAGAGGCAAATTCTCTTACAAGTACAGCAGTGGACATACTCATGGAACGTGGGGTCATGTTTGTTGTTCTACTATGATCTGACATAAAGTATCTTTTGCAGACCAAGTGGAGTAATAAATGAAATTCTCTGTCTCTTGGCTTTTATTCCCTCCAACAAGTACATTATTTATTGACAGGAAGACTGAATTAAATGCATTTTATCTGCAGTATTACAGACAGGCATTGTTAAACTGCAGGGTTTTTTTAGCAAATTAAATTAAAGGACTTACTATAGTTTGTATTGATGGAATGTAATCAGAACTTTAATAAAACTGCTTTGTTACCAGGCTAAAGTGAGGGATTTCCTGAAAAATGTGTTTTATTGACAAAAGAGAAATACGATCTTGGAGGAAAGTGCAGGTCAAGAGAGTATTGTGCAAACCTTGGAAATTCTTTATGGTGAAAAATTGCACCCCTAATTCTGCTTCCACTTGTTCAAATGCTGTGCTGGATGTGATGATTTCACTTAACAAAGGGAGTACCATCGACTCAGATGACATTAAATAGCTGTAGTTCCCTTGAAGCCAAGGGAGCCAAACTGGCTTGTGGTGGATAAATATCTGACAAAGAAAGTTTATGAAGATCTAAAATTTTGTATTCATACAATAGCATATTCTTTTTTTTTTTTTTTGAAAGGTGAAGAGCAATTTAGCAGAGGTGAAAATACCCTGCAATGTGCAAGCCCCTGGGCGCTGTTAATATTTTGTTATGTAGCTTAGTTTAACCCACCTCTAACATTCTGAATTAGGCTGGTCTAATTATAAAGACATAAAAACTACTACACTAAAAATAGGACACTAAAAATATATTGGATATTTCTCACATAACCCATTGTGAGGTTTAATATCAAATTCATATTTGCCCACTGTCTCATTCCACTTGAAAAAGGAATGAAAACTTTTAGCAGAAGGACTGTGCCACTACATTTCTCTTCAAATATGTTTATCTAAGGTTTGCCTTCTGAGAATTGTAAAAGGTGACTGTCTCAGTGTATTAGATACTGATCCAGCTCCTGTATTAAAATAACAGGGCTATTGTAGAGTGGAACTAAGGTGGGTCACTGTGGGTCTCTTAATCTTTAGATTGCAGTTCTTCTCTTTCATCCTCCAAGTCCTTCAGGGACTTCATTGTTCTGCTTTCACAAACCAGAACAAATGTGGTATAAAAGGTCTTCAGCTGGAAATATTGTAATGGAAGCTGTTAATGTGGTCTGAAACAGAGATGAAGATAAGGTGACGACAGTCCTAATCTTTCCTTTCTGGCAGTCCTTGCGTTGAAGTTGTTATTGGTTGTGCATAACATTCGACAGACAAGGCATTTATTTAGAGTTCTGTCAGATAAACAACATATTTATTCCAACACTGAACATTTGCTACCTGTTGGATGCAAGGGTTCCAGAAATTACAACAAGCAGATTCAATAGGAAGTCTGTGTATTTGAAACATTTGAGCATCAGGTATTAATTCACTGTATTTAGCTACTTATCTGTGAATAATGTTGTTGAAAAGAGAGAATACTCACATAGTACCATATGACTCATAATATGGAAGTCAAGAGATAAAAAAATTAGGCACCCCTGCTCAATTGGATTTAATTGCTGATGTTTTCTCCTTAAAGGGATTTAGGAACATCAATGTCTTTGAGATCAGACCTTACAATCCCACAAATCATATTTCCAATAATCTAATAGTTTCTTTCAGTGTTGGGCCTCTTGCTACAGGAAAGACACTGGAGGGGCTGGAGCATGTCCAGGGAGGGGAAGGGAGCTGGGAAGGGGCTGGAGCAGCAGGAGCAGCTGAGGGAGCTGGGGGGGCTCAGCCTGGAGAAAAGGAGGCTCAGGGGGGACCTTCTGGCTCTGCAACCCCCTGACAGGAGGGGGGAGCTGGGGGGGGTCGGGCTCTGCTCCCAGGGAACAAGGGACAGGAGGAGAGGGAACGGCCTCAGGGAGGTTTAGATTGGATATTAGGAACCATTTCTTCACTAGAAGGGTTGTTAAGCACGAGAAGGAGCTGCCCAGGGAACTGGAGTCCCCATCCCTGGCAGTGTTCAGAAAATGTGTGGATGTGGCACTTGAGGACATGGTTTAGTGATGGACATGATGGTGGTGCTGCTGACAGCTGGGCTTGATGATCTTATAGGTCTTCTTCTACCTGAATGATTTAATGACTCTATGATTCTACTGTGATTTATTTCAATTAATTTCCCCAAGTCAGGTCTGTCTGACCTGTGCAGTAACTGCTGAGTGACCTCTCCCTGTCAGTATTTTGACCTGTGAGCCTTTAGTTGTATTTTCTCTCTCCATCCATCTGAGGAGGGCACTGACATCCAGACACGGTCAACCCAGCACAGGGAAAGTTCCTAGAGAGTCAGAATTTTGTTTTTATTTTTTTATGTAGTACTAGAGTATGGCAATAGTGAGCCATGTAATTATTGTGTTATATTGTTTTTGTTAGAAGGTTTAATAAGACTTTAGAAAGAAGTCAGAGTTGCATTTGGACAATCAGATTATGAACCAGTTGAACTGGGAGATTAGAAAGTTGGAATAAAATTGTGAATAAGAGAATACTTTGTGCATTGCATATTGTGCTGGGCATCCCAACAGCTGCACAAAACCCACAAGTTTTAATACATAACAGCTTCCCAAACTATTTGCTTGGTGCTGTGTCAAAACTACAGCTGCAATGATGCCTCATGCTGCTACTAAGCAGTGGTTAAAATCAGTATTTAAATGAGTATTTTAAGAGTTATTAGAAATCCCCATGACATGGATACCAGTTCTAAAAGCTTCCAGTTCACTAAAACCTTCAGCTGTGCTCACCCTCTGCAGGACCAGCTCTTATCTTTTGCTCAGAATGGGAAATTAGAGTGATTATAAACTTTTAATCTTCTTTCATTCCTGAGAAACAAAAACATAAAGCCAGAACAGTTAAAAGTGGCTGAAAGCTGTGCAAATCCCATTATATATCATGTTGAAATATACCCAAATACTGCTAGAAATAGGAAGAAGAAGGATTCTAGGACAGAAGCTATTTCCTTTAGCCAGCAGTAGATGGCAACTTGACTGAGTTTAGATAGGAACCTCAGGGGGGACCAGCTGGAATGTTCAGGAATCCAAGTAAACAGAGACAGGTGTCAGTGGAGGATGTTGGGCATAATTTTTTAGTAAGAAGGAAATCAACAGTTCAGAAAGGGGCATCTTCAAACCTACAAAAGGCCACATAATGATAGGAGCAGCAGGAAAACCAAAGGAGGTAAAAGAGAGAAAAAGAAATTGAATTATGGAACATGATTTTTTTTTTTAAGTAAAAAGTAAGATAAAGGAATAAAAGAATTGTGTAATTGCTACAGATTCAAATATACATGAATGTAAAGAGGGAACCAGAAAGATAATTATTTAATTGGAGTTATTGGTGAATTAAATGATTAAAATTAAGACTATAAATGACATTGAAGATTTTTTTTTTTCTTATATACTAAGGTGATCCAAACCTCTAATCCTGCTCTGTGGAATGCCCTGGATCAGGATTCCATTTCCATCAGTACAGTCTCTATATCTCTTTGTATATACTTAGGGTCTCTCCCATATCTCAATCATCTCCATCTCAGAATTTGTCTTCAGGAAGACAGATACTGAACGATGTAAGATGGGAATTAGAAATCCAATTCTTCTGCTGTTTGTGCTTTTTTACAGCTGCACCAGTGGTGTGCACTGAGAATGGGAGCAATAATAACATGGAAATCTGTATCTTGTGCTCTAACATGACGAGGAACCTGACTTCTGAGGGATGAACTTTGCAGAAGGCTCTTGGGAAGTAGTCAAACTATTGGAAGGGCAGATGTTCCTACCAGAGAATGAGCTGAGAAACCAGGAGCCAGTGAGAAGCAGGTCTGTTTGATAGAAGCAGAGTCAGCAAAGGCTGTGTTTAGCATGTTGTCACTGTCATATTTGCCGAGATGACAACATGAGCTTGTCCTTTTATTTGCTATGAAAAATGATCCTTAGCTCATGTTTCTGTATCTGCCACACTCACAGGAGTGGCATTTCAAATAGTGCCCTGGAATCTGGATAGTGGATCTAATAGCCATGGAAATTCCTGCTAATCTTTCCCTTCCTCAACTATAGGTGTCATTTTGACATATTTTTAGATAATTTTTAAGAGCAGCTTTCACAATTGTTCTCTAAATCTTCAGTATATTGAGAGGACTTCTGGGATGTCAATTTGAATGCTTGAATATTCTTGTATCAGAGTTAAGAGACATTCCTGTATAGGTCTCTCTTCCATGGTGATAAAATGAATGCATTTTCAAACACATTAAATCTGCAAATTTGAGTAGTTTGCCAGTGTTCTTTTTATTGCAAGGTATCCCATTTTCATCCTCATAAAATTAAACACTTACATGTACCATATAATTAAATTTAGGCAGAGGATTTGATCTGTGAGCTTATTAACTTCTGGTTGCATCACTGTTTAATTGCTTAGGAAGTTTTATCAGACCAAAATATATCCAGGATACATCTGTCAATGGAAGAAATGTGAGAATGATGACACATAGGAAAGGGTAAAATTTAAAAAACAGACCCTCTCTATGTCTCACATTAACCTACAGATGGAGAGGGAACCCAAGTCTCCCTCCATCTCTAATGTTGCCATCAAATCTTAGTCACCACTTCCTAAAGGGTCAGAGGTAGAAGCATCATGATTTTATTTTGCTGCCCAAGATTTTGACAACTTAATGCTAGAGAAAATCTGATTCAATTTTTTTCCATAGAACTGAAAACTTGATGTTGTTGGCAGGAATACATTGAATTCAATATAAATATTAAGAAACAAAAGTCTAAAAATACGCAATATTATTAAGCAAGTTTTGTAAATTTGCTGTGTTCTGTGTATTGTATGATGCCTCAGAATTCTTTCACCTTCTTTTTACTTTGTTTTTTGGTGATATTTTCCAAGCTGATGTGAATAAACTTGTTCTTTTTTGTTTGTTAAAGTATCCTTTCACTGATGTATTTTGCTGCCAAGGAAATCTGTTATACTCTGGTTAATGTTTTCCTGAGCAGTTTTAGAATTATTTTCTAAATATACACTCAGGATGACTTTTACCTTGGTCATAGTGGCTTTTCTGGTCAAAATTTTATAAGCCTTGTATCCTAATAATGTTGCCTTCAAGAGTGGCAGCTTTGCAACCTTTCTGGGGGTGTAGTAGAGAAAAAGCAGTTGAGATAGTCAGAGGTAGCAAGATTTCATAGCTAAATGAATAAATCTATAACTTGCTAATTCTCAGGCACGTTTCAGAGTGTGAAGCCAGCAGACTTCCCACAGGGTTTTCCTGGCTGTGAGCTCGTGTTAAAGGGATGCACAGGAGACAATGACAAGAGGATCCTTCCCAAGTTAATGGTCATTATTCCTGCTTTCCAACATGCAGCCAACCATATATTCTCCACCACTGCAGATTTCCTGGTGGGATTGTCACTGCTGAAAAGCACATGAGGCACCACTGCACGTGGTGCAGGATAACACAGTGGTTCCCACACAAAAAGACTTTGTTCTCATAAGAAGACTGAGATTGGCTTCTCATTACATTTGTGTCTTTGCTTCTTGCTGTTCCTTTTCAATTTGTTTTCATAATCCTTCTAGTGTTGTAAACCTTTTAGCTCTTAGCAATCCTGAGGGTAATACTTGCTAAGTGCTTTGGGATGCCTTAGTAGATGCTAAGTCTTTAGAAGAAGTGAAAGTTGCTATTATTGTTGTCATGTTATTGATGCAGTACTTATTTCCCCCATTATAATGCCACATACAGAACTCTACTGTTCAGATTATGTCACAGTTTCTGTTGTAAACCTTATTTTCTGCCCTAAAGCTTGTGTTTGTAACAGTACAAATGTCTCACAACAGTGAGAAGCACTAACATCCCAATCAGGTGTTTGTTCCCCTGTCTCATATTCTCTAAGTAATTGTCTCTTGGATTGCTGCTAAAGGGTTATAAGAATAAGAAGGGGCTGTATTTCCAAAAACCATAAGAAACATGAAAAGGAAGTTTGAGAATATAATTCACTTCTAATATAATTCAAAATAGTGCCATTTTGGAATACAGTTAGAATTTTCTTTGTGGCTGCCTCTTTGAATGCAGTTTTCCAGGTGTCACCTCCACCAGTTTGAACCTCTGTGTGTATTGCTGCTTTCACAGAGACAACTTAGTTAGAAACTTAATGTATGGCCTGGGAAAGCTGTCTTACAAAATATATATGACTTATTGTCCATAGTAATTTTATTCTATCAAATAAACTGATGTGATTCAATTTTGAAAACATTTTGAAATCATAAAGTACCATGTAGTTCCTTACCTTTCAGGTTCTTGAATATGAAACTTAGGCAGTAAAAATATTTTAACTTTGATGTGATCTTAAACTTGAAATTATTCAGTGTACGTGGCATAACTTCTGAGTCACATAATTTTAAAGCAGTGCAGATCAACTCTGTGAGGAAAAGGTCAGTTTAATCAGTATTTGTGGTTCTAAACCACCTGGAGTATATTTTTTCAAGTATATTCTGTCTTCAAAGTATCAATCAGCTCATCTCACTGGCCTAAGTGAGCTGAGGTTATCTCTACACACTTTTCACACCACATCTATTTAAAATCTGAGGCCATCATGTTTTCAGTTGGAAATTAAATGCAGTGCCATTGCCTTACATGTGATTTATTTCAGATAATAAAATTGTTAAGTTTTAAGCGACTTACATCAATAATTATTAATCTTTTTATTAAATACAGTTGTACTTTATATTTGACTACGAGCTCTACTTGTAAAAGGATTGTGCTAGAGCACTGTGAGAGAGACACACATCAGGATATTTCATTCCTTGGAGAAATAGATTTATATTCCATTATAAAGTTATCTGATTTTGACTGTATAACAGTTCTGTCTTTTTAGCATTGCATTTTAGCCAATACACTGTGAATTATCTCACACTCATTCTTCTCTCTTAACAGTCATACAGCTGATAAAAATTTAAAAGTTTCTTTGATATCTCTTTTGCCCAATGGCAAAGCTCAGCTGTACTTGCTGTCATTCCTGAACAGAAGTTTAAACATGGCTCCATTACTGTCTTTATGGACACTACAAAACCTCCCAAGGACTGCACATCAACAATTCCAGTGTTTTCTGTCTTGACAGTTAAAAAAGCAGGACTATTTTCAGAAGAAAAATCACTTATTTCAGCTTCTTCTTGGAGAAATCTAATGATTCTGAGTAGGTGAGAGAGAGTACAGGAGGATTTTAGGAAATAAGAACAGTTAATTTGTAGAGACAGTGTTGAATCCTCTTTGGAGAAAAGGGAAGATGATGGTTCTTTGGAAGGGGCAGAATCCCAACCTGCTGATGAGTAATTGGAATATGGACAAAGGTTAAGGTTTAGGATAATGAGGAAAAGTAGAAGAATCCATTAATGGTGGATATTTGCTACCTGGGAAGGAAACAATGTAAGATAAAAGCTGCTTTGTGGGTTTTAGGTCATAATTCATATTGGCTGGTTCCTCCAGATTTCCAGTCAACATAAAAAATGAGAGTTTTAAACAGGAAAAGGGGGAGAAATGGGGAATGGAACCAGGTCTTCAGTTTCAGGTTATTCTTGGAAGGCGATGTCATTCCACCAGTTGCTGTGAAATGAACTATGACTTTTGAAAATGTCTTAAATGTGGGATGTAAATTTTTGTGTTGGCTTCAAAAAATAGGCCATTTCAGTATGTCCAGAATCCCACCACTCTGCAAGTTGTGTCTAGTCCAAAAGTTACTGTTTTAGTTGAGTATGTGTTCAGTTCTAGCTGTGTGATATCTAATTTAGAATTATTTGGTATAATACTATTCAGCTCTTCATATTTTCAAAGCTAGTTATACAGCAACAGTGTATTAACCATGCAATTTATCAATATTTATTCATTATCCAAATGGCAGACTACTTGTCATAATTAATTATTGAAGCAATAAATAGTCTTATTAATAAAAATGGATGACAAGAACGGAATGATTTCCTTGATAAAGACTGATGACAGGTTCTAGAATCTGACACGACACTCAGAACGCCGTGCAGATTGAATCTAAGGCCTCCTGCATGGATAATAAATTGTTATTTCAGAGAATAAAATGATTGATACATTTGCTTTGTGTGGAAAAAGCACCTGGGAAAAGATTCTACTCCCTAAGTTATTTAAACAGACTATGGTGAAATTTTCTTTCCTTGTGACAAATTTAACTTTGCGAGGAAGTGACAGCTCTTTGGCAGAGAGAGAGGAATTGATGCCTGCTCGGGGTCCTCGACTTACAGATTCTCCTAAAAGTCATATTCATTTGGAAATCTCCTGGCATTCCCCCTCCCTTTGGCAGCACTCAGAGGAGGGGCTGGCACACAGCAAAAGGGTGATGGGAGAGCAGGGCCATGTGATGTGGCAGAGGATGCTGAGACAAATGAAGCCTGGCAGGTACCTTGGAGAGGCTGCTGCTGGTTTTATTGCTGCTTGGCTGGTGTGTGGCCTTTGGTTCAAAATCCCTGGATTTTTTTGTGCCTTGGTTGGATTTACCTTCCTTTCTTGAACTTATAGGAGTTTCATGTATAGAAAAGAATATCTGATGTTCACAATGGACTGAGACATGGAAGTTCTCTATGATTTTCTGTTAATTACTTCCTTAATAGCTTATTTAATGCAGCCCATAAAATCAGTCTCATCACCAACAAAGTCATGATGTGGAGATTTATAATAGTTCTTATGGTCTTGTTCAGTTGCTGAGTTTTAGATCAACAACAGCACAAAGAAACAGTGATAGAATGTACTATTCTACTAAATGTCCATCCAATTAATTCATGATTTTTTTATGCTATACTTTGCACTAATTCTGACTCATATTTCTATAATCACACATGAAAGGTCATCACACTTCTATTGGAATTTTGTGCTCAGGCCAAACAGATGAGTAAAAGACCAAGAAAACACTTCATATTAAGATATGAAAAGGATGTGACTATTGTCAGGTTAGACACACTCCATGGGACAAATCTGACCCACTGCTTTGCCAGATGCTTGCAGATAATTATTCTGAAGATGGCAATATTTCTCTGACTCAGTAATGATGCCAACCCTGAGCCAGATCCTCTCACAGTAAACTGCATCTAGTCTTAAGTGACAAGTCATGTTTTTGGAGGAACTTAGATGATGGTCAGCACTGGGTTTCTGCACAAAAGTAAAAAAGGCCCCTTACAAAAACACATGTATTAGTAACCAATAATAGTTAAGGCAGTAATTCTTGCTTTGCCTAAATTAGTTGGGCACAAGTCATCTCTAAACTTGAAGCTGTATAACAATAAAACCAACAAGAGCATGAGCTGGTAGCTGTTCTGTTGGGAACTTGAAGGAACCCAAGCCACAAGGATGCCTGTTTTTACTCTTTTCTGACACAGTTATTCTTGTCTTCACACCCAAATATTTTCAGCAGCTGGGTTGGTGAGCATTCCCTTCCCCTGTAGAAAATTGCCCAGTTGTTCATGTGTATAATTAATGTATCTTCCAGGGTTGGCTTTGTTTCTTTTGGGTGGTTTGCTTTGTGATGCCAGCAATTCAAAGTGAAATCTAGAGGTCTTTTTAATTTTAGTGTTTCTAAAACCTCAGTCAGTAAGATATCTCTTATATTTAATAATAAAAACTCTCTAGAATTCTGTTGGGTTTAGCTGCAAAAAAATTTTAAAGAGTAAAAAAATTTTAAAGAGGCAATAAAATACTTTAAAATTTTCAAATAAAGAATCAAAGGAAAAGGAGCAGAATATGCAATGCTGAAGTAGAAGCACACTGCAGAAAACAAGCTGAAGAAGCTGATGAGAACCTATTAACATCTGCTCCCTGTGCTAAAATCAGCCCTAAAGTCTGAACATCTAAAAGAATTCTGTTTAATAGGAAAAACTTATGCAACCTGATTATTACTTAGCAGGTGAGAGGGAAATCAGGAAATTGCCAGAACTCATATTTATGTATAGAATTAGTAACAGCAGAAGTTTAAAAAGGGTTTAGATGCAATAAGAGATGAGAATGAAGTGATGATTAGGCAGATAAGAGGTGGCCCTTATGCAAGGCTGTCCAGGTTACTTTAAATGATGTAAGAGAAGTTTGTTGTGAGTCAGGTAACTGCATCATGAATATAGAAGAGCTCAATACCCTCATTCTGGGCCCTTTTAGATAGCTCTTGATGTAAATTTTGTTTATGTAGTTTCAACATGCACTCAGATGAAACATCCTATTTTCATGTTTTTAAAGTAAATTACCCTGAATAGAGAGAAGATGATTTGCAATGTAATTAGGCTGAAGTGAAATCCAACTTTCATACAAAGGTCAAGTTATCCTCTATTTTACCATTGACAAAGTTTTTACCTTTTCTATCAATCCATACCCTCTGAAGTGCTGTTTCATTTTGAAACTGATGTAATTATATCCAACTTCAGCTGTTAATAACAGCAGTGGAACTAGTGATTCATTTGTGCTGGGTTATAAGACACTGTTTCAGTAAACCAGTGTCACAGAACTTTTAAAATGGTCCAGTTCTCCGTATGTAGACAAATGTATACATCTCACAGGCAGACATGTATCACACAGTGGCATTTTTGGGAAAACTGGACAGAAACTTTTTTTTTTAATTTCCTCAGAGTGGTTAAAAAACTGGCAGCATTTTTTTACTGATTAAAAGAAGGGGAGTTGGGCTGCTTTCAGCTATGTTTATATTTTTCATGCACATCCACAAAAGATTCCATTTTACAATCACTTGAATTCTTGAGAAACTCCTCCTGCAGCAGTGCACAAAAAACAGGAGTCACACTAATAGTTTTTATCTTGGTATAATATAACTTAACAAGAAAAAAGACCCTTTGCAGTAATTTGGCTCCTGTGACCTCTTCCCCTGCTCGCTACTGAAAACTGGATGGAATGTTGTGCACATCTTGAATGATTCATAAAGAAAACTTCAGTGTTTGGCTGTATTACTTACAGAAGGGTGAGATTTAGTGTTTATGTACTCAAGAATCAGTTTGGGTGGGTAGAAAATTTAGGGGGCCAACTTTGTGGTCAGCTTGGGCTTTCTGGAAAGCTATTGGAGTGACTTACCTTGGTAAAGAGTCAATCTGGCATAATTTTTGCCCCACAAAGTCAATATCTAAAAAGACTAGAACTCCTCACATTATTTTGAGCATCAAAAAATCTTGTATTCATGGGGTACATCTGAGTTTGGGAGCAGAGCTTATGCATACTTGACACATACTTCCAATTAAGCTTCCTCCTGTTTTTTTTGTGGTTTTTTTTTTGTTTGTTTGTTTATTTATTTGTTTGGGTTTTTTTATTTATTTTTTGGGGGGCAAATGAAAATTTCATTAGGCCTGTGTTATATTAAAAAGTACATAGGAACCCTCTTCTCCAAAGCATATTCATAATTATACTTTACAGCTCTTGATCATAATAGATGATCCAAGGACATTATCCACAGCTAATTGTGAATTCATCCAGGGCTGAAATTTTCCAAAGTAGAAACGTTATCATCACTTGCATACCTCTTTCACACTTTAAAAATAATAATTAAATAAAATTAGTTGAGTGCCCAATTCTTTCATTTTGAAGTAGAGCTGGATAGGTACAATCTGATTTCCTCAATTATTCTACAAATTTGAAATAATATATTAACAGTGCTGTAATTTTTTTTTTTTTATCCTCAGGGATATTTAGTTCTTTTAAAGCAATTTAAGCAGGAGAGCCTCATTGCTGTGGCAGAGTGTGGTTATATCCAGAATTATGAGCACAAAGAAAATGAAAATGAAAATGAACAGAGTTCTGCAGAAAGAGCAGCATCAGATTTAACAGAAATATTGTGCCATGGTTTACAGTTAGAAACAACCCCTGGGAATTACAGTGCAGTTCTGGATGAATAGCACAGCCTTATCCAAAAGAGGATTCTAATGATGCCTTTAGGATTAATACCTGAATTAAAACCTTTCATTGTCTTGTGCTGAAAGGCCATGATGTTACTATGAGAGTCTGACATGGGGTTCCCCCATGCAGTAACCTTTTATCCAGTCTCTTAGTGGTTAATTAGTGACCAACAGGAATGATTAGTCACTAAATGTTTGGCACTTTTGGGGGGAGTTTCTTAAGGTGCCCTTGTTTATTGCTGTTAGACCTGGAAGGAAATCCAGACACCCCTCAGCACAGAGATCCTGGATTTCCAAGGTTTGATGCACTTCCTTTCTTCTGATCTGGAAGGTTAAATGTTCTTACTATACCAGAGGGAATTTTTAGAGGGTGACTAGCACAAGACAAAGGTATTTCAGATGGGAAACTGGAAGCAGCTGCTTTTCCTTCTGGGGTCTGCGAGGCAGCTGTGGGCTGGGAAATGTCAGGAGAGGATTCACTGGAAATTAACTGCCAGGTTAATCCATGACATGAGTGTTCTCCCTTTTAAAATAAGACAGGATTGCACAGGGGATGGGAAGGCAAGAGTTGACAAACAATGCCCACGTGTACATTTTCTGATATGGCATAGATTCAGGGGTTGGGGAGGATCTGTACTGATTTTATAACATACCTAACCACACCTGTGGCAAACCCTTCCCAAGTCAAGTCCAGCTGGATATGTATCACACAATCACCTGGGTTGGAAAAGCCCTCTGAGACCACTGAGTCCAACCTGTGACCCAGCCCCACCCTGTCACCCAGCCCATGGCACTGATGCCACATCCAGTCTGTCCTTAGGGATGAATTCCAGGGATGGGGACTCCACCCCTTCCCTGGGCAGCCCCATTCCAATGTCTGATCATGTCTCTGTAAAGAATTTCTCCCTAATGTCCCACCTAAACCTCCCTTGGCACAGCCCAAGGCTGTAGCTCTGCTGCACAATGTTGCACTGAGCAGATTTTCCAGCATTACCCTGCTGGGATATTTTTGTAGGTGTATCCCAAAAATTTATATGTAAGTGCCATGATTGAGTGAGCACATCCCAATTCCCTCAGCAGGGAACAGCACTGAAGTTCCCTGGCAGCTGATAAGGGTTTCTGGGCCAGGCAGTTTAGTAGTTCTTTCTGACACTGCACTGAGAGGAAAAGGCTTTGGCAGGGAAAGAGCCTGTTGGGTAATTAGGACTGTGCCTTACAGGGTCCTTGTGTCTGCCCTAGTCTGAGTTGGTATCAAACTGGGGTTCCCTGGTTACACAGCACAAATCCTTGTGTTCCTTACACACAGCATCTTCTTGGCTACTCTTATTTGTTGATCACATGTACACAGACACTCAACAAAAAAAAAACCAACAAAACAAGCAGTAATTTAAAGAGCGTAATTTTTATCCTTGTACCTCAGTCCCTTGTGCATAATGGAATCACACTTCCACCACTATTCATTGTGCATTTTTAATTTAGGCTTTTTCTTAGCCACCATTAATTTCTAGAGATGATGCAGCCAGTTTAATGAGAAAATAGGATTTTATTCCACTTCATGCGTCGACAACTAAATTGTTACCTAAGTGCAATTACAAAATTGTGTGGCCCAGCTTTCTTGGGTATCAAATACCCACAGCTCTTATTCACTATCTGGGGAATTAAATAAGTACTTCTGAAAATGAGGGCATTCATTAATGTTGGGTATGTTAATTAAACACCAGAAAGAGCATAGCTTGACTGTTGAATGTTGAGTCAAGTCTCCCACACATCTTCTTCCTCATATGTCGTTGAATATATTTGTCAGAGTGACACTGAGATAAAAGGAGATATTGAAAAGTGACATTTAGTGTCAGTTTTAAAAGAAAAAGCAAACCAACACAGGGAACAAAAATGGGAATGTCTTTCAATTTTACTTCCAGGTGCTTTTTAAGTACAGACACAGAAGGTGAAAATGTAGCTCACCGAGTCAAAACCACTTACAAAATTAATAGTGCAAAGCAGTAATTCATGTAGCTCTGCATATATTTATACATTGAAACTGGTAAGAAATGGCTGAAATTGTGGGAATGCTGATGATACTGTGAGAGATCTGAACCTAAGTGTCAAATAACTATATGTTATGACTATTCAAATTAAATGTTTGTAATTATAACTGATATGCTTAAAATTATTATTTTAAGTATCTTATTTACCACTTATCAGCTGCCAGTTGAAAAAACAGTGGGGACAAATTGATTAGATGTTTAACTGTGTGAACTCAAGTGTTTTCCATGAGCTCTGTTTTTGCTCTGGAGCTGAACTGGATACAGAACAGAACAGTTTGCAGTAGATCTGATCACCTTTGCACAGAGGAATAAATATATTAATTCCTGTACAACCAATTAAACTATGTTCCAAATCACCCATTTATTCAAAGCTTTGTATGAAATGAGATGTTGGTGCTATCCTCTTAGAAGTGTATAATATAGAGGGCACCAACCCCTCTGTAATGACTGTTTATAATAGGAAAGGGAAGTTATATGATTAAATCTTAATCTCTTGTATTGATATAATGTTCTCCAAACCCTGGCTTTGTGGTTTTCATTTTGTTTTTAATGCATTGTTACTAATGACTCCGTAATTCCAATGCAGTGGAGGGATGGGGAAGCTGGGGGATATTGCTCACTACAAAAGGTGAAATGATACATACAGCTGAAAGAAAACACTGAAATTCTTAAATCTGTATGTATTTAATCTTTTATCTGTGCTTTTAACAAGAATGCCCTGTACATCTGTTTCAGCCATCAATAGCTGAAATGACTTATTTGATTGAGGGTTATTTTAGACTTTAGAGCTGACATGGATTTACTTGTCTGCATGGTCAGTGGGATTTGCAATGACAATTTATTATAGTGCATTATACTTTATTTATAATTGACAAATGGCTTAGAGATTTAGATTTTTGTCATCTTATTCCCAAATCCTCTCCTCATAGTTAGTGCCAGTGCCCATTAGACTTGATTGCTCATAGAACAGACTGTTCCAGTGGGAAGGGACCCACAATGGTCACCCCAATGCTCGAGCAGTTCAAGGCTGACCAAGTGAAACCCTTTTGTCCAGGGCATTGTCCCAGTGCCTCTGAAGCCCTGACAGGCTTGGGGCATCAAGCACCTCTCCAGGAAGCCAGTTCCAGTGCTTGACCACTCTCTCAGCAAAGAACTGCTTCCCAATGCCCAGTCTAAACCATTCCTGTGTGTCCTATCACTGGATACATGGAGTCACAGAATGATCAGGTCCAAAGGGGATCATCTGGTGCCACCTCCCTGCTCAGGCAGGGCCATCCCAGGACACAAGGCACAGGATTGTGTCCAGAGGGTCCTGGAATATCTCCAGGGAGTGAGACTCTACATCCTCTCTGCTCAGTCTGTTCTAGTGCACCAGGGAGAAGATCTCAGCACACCCCTCCCCATGCCACCTTCTCAGGGAGCTGTAGAGAGCAGTGAGATCATCCCTCAGCCTCCTTTTCTCCAAACTAGACAGACCCACAGTCCTCAGCTGCTCCTCATGGAATCTTAGAATGGTTTAGGTTAGAAAGGACATTCAAAGATCATTCAAAGATCTTCTATTCCAACCCCTCTGCAATGAGTGGGGACATCTTCAACTAGACCAGGTGGCTCAGAGCCCCATCCAACTTGACCTTGACTGTTTCCAGGAAAGAGGAAACGTTACAGGACATTCCTTCCAGCTCCTTCACCGGTGTTTTTGCCCTCTGGATGCATTCAAGGACCTCCACATCTTTATTTAATTGTGGGGCCCAGACCTGCACACAGCACTCAAGGTGAGGGTGCCCCAAGCCCAACCACAACAGTGTGGTCACCTCTTTGCCCTGCAGTTTGTGCTCTTTGATGCACCCCAGGATGTGGTTTGACTTTTTGGCTGCCAGGCCACACTGCTGACTCCTATGAGCTGCTGTCAACCAGCACCCCAAATCCCTGGGCAATAACCAGTTTCCCAAGTAAATAAAAAACTATCGTAACTCCATGAAACCACCTCTGGTAATTCATCCCAAGCAGCTCTGAACTAGCAGGTAAAAGTATGACCAAAAATTTTCCATTTCAGATGATAAAGACACTATTGTGGCCATAATTATTCAGGAGTCCTGCTGTAACTGGATAAAATGCCAGGACAAAATATATGGTATTTTTTAAATCAGTTTTTTTTTTCCATGAGCTTGCAGTAATTATATATAACATGTGAAGAGGTGAGATAAGATAAAGAATATAACATCACACAAAGAATGCCTGCAAGATATTACCATTTATTCTACAAATGATAGCAGATAAATAGAATAGTGATGCAACAGCTCTCTTACACCAGTCCTTGTCAAGTGCTACTCTACACCTCCATCCTGTGAGGATGAATTGTTCTTTCATTTCAAATGAAGTGGGAAAATACAATATTATACAGCTCTGATGTTACTGTAGGAAAAGTTGTTCATGTTGGCTGTACCTGAAGTAATACAAGAATTTGAGCAAAATAATCTGAATTGGCAAAATAATCTGAATTGGCAAATGTGGTTTGGATTTTTAGCCCAGTTAAGATTTAATACCAGGTGCAGTTTGCAGAGTTTTTGCCTGAGGGATTTTTTTTTTTTTCAATTGATTGTATTTGTGTTCACACAATTTCTTCATCAAGAGCATCTACTATGTCATGATCTTTGGTGAAAATTTTGGAGAGTTTAAGAGTTTTAAACATTTGGGTATAAATGATTGTTAAATTTAGGGGGCTTTTACTGAGTGTTTGCTGTTTGGTATTGAACAGTTCCTGTGCCACCACTCAGGCCTGCTGAGCAGTAAGAGGTGTAACCCCTTGCAGGATAGGAATGATCAGAAACAGGTAAAATGTGAGCAAATTCCAGCCTTGTTTCATGTGGGTGAAGAAGGAAAAAGACAGTTTAGGGTCCTAACATCGGTGAAGTACCAATCTTTTGAGTTTTTAATTTCACCAGATAGATATTACAGCCCAGAGAACTGAGACAGCAACTTTGTGAAGTGTTCCAAGGAAGCAATCCTCCCAAGAAGCAGAATTGTGACTGTTAAAATGAAAAAGTATTATAACAAAACTTTAGAGTTCAAGCAAGTAAAGGATTTCAGACAACCTGCTCATTTTGCAGTAGGAAGTATAATGGAATGTACAAGAAGAAAATGAGAGAGAACACAACTGGCTCTCTTTAAAAGAGCCCATTAAATGACATTTAAAGTCTAATGGATAAAATTCCCAGTTCAGCAGGGATGCTTATACATGAAATTCTGATTGTTGGCAGATGTTTCCCTGGGTTATTCTCCCACAAGTTATTTCATTGGAAACAATGCCTCTCACCTGTAGTTAAACATGAAAAATACATTAACAGAACCACGTTGTATAAAGATAACACTTCTCTATTTAGCTCTGTCCCCATTTCATTTATCCATTGGCAACTCAGTACAACTGACAGAAAATATCATGGCTAAGTAGCCTCAAAATGCAGCTCTGGCCCAGCTCCATTATCCACAACTTCCCACAGGGATGGCTCAGGACTGAGCAGCTCCAGAGCCCTGAGGAGCTGCAGGAATCAGCCCTTGTGGAGCCATAGGGCATGATCCTGTCTGAAACCACAAAGGTCATTCTTATCTTTTTCCATGAGACATCTGGATTTAGCAAAGTCTGTGGCTGAAGGTGTGAGATTAGTTCTGCTGAGAAGAATCTCGGTGTTATAGCCTTGATAAATAAAGAGACTTCTTGGGGTCATTCTCAGCTCCCTTCTCTCACCCCTATATCTTTCCATCAGATTCTTGTATTTGGCTGTAAGGAATAAGATGCTTTGTGCTTCTCAGTTTCTAATTAACTCTACTTCAGAGCAGGTTTTCTCAAGTGCTTCACTGCAGCTGGATCCACTAGAAGTTATTGAAGTACTATTGTTTTCTGTCAGTGACATAGAAGTTCTTGTGGAAAAAAAATAAATTTCATAGTTTTTGTGAGAAAAGAATTAACTTTGTCATGGAATCATTGCAGAGTTACCTGCATTGGAGCCCCACAGGTCATCAAGGCCAGCTTTCCACTTGAAGAAAAATGATTATGAGCCTACTGCTAGATAAGGTCAACAGCTTTGTTTAGCAAAGGTTTAGAAACCTCTGTGACTGGTGACTTTATTACCTGAAAGGACAACCTATTCCAAGGCTGCATTATCCTACCAGTGAATTTGCTGTGGAGAGGTTTCTGTTGGGTTGGTTTTTTTTCCCACATACTTAACCTGACACTTCCAAGCCTGGGTTTCTGGTTTTCTGAGTTTTCAACATGACCAAGAAAACCTTAAGTCCATCATCCCTCAGTCTACTGCAGTATTTACTTAGTCCTTGTGATTTTCTGGTACCCCAAATTCCCTTCCTCAAACAGAGATTTTATTTTATTGTCTGTAAACCTGGTATTATGAGTTTGTTCTCATTCTTATGTTTTTTCTGACTCATCTCCACGTTTCTGTACATCTGCTTTGGATGTTCTCTCACTCTGTGGATTGTTCTAAAAGTCAACAAGTTAAGTAGTTAAAAGGCAAATCTGGGAGGAGAGTGAAAGGGAGAATTGAAGAGCATGAAGAAAGACTGAAAGAGATGGTGAAAGGATATGCCACCAAAATTCAGCTGGACTCCAGGGGTGGGACTTTTAACACACACAGGTTTTTAGAAGGTGTGATTTTTATGATAATTATCAGCAGAATCTATTTCTGAGCTAAACCATAAACCAGGATACAGCTTATTTGTTGCTGAGCACATTTTCCAGATATCACATTGTATGGAGTCCCTTTGGTTAGTTTGGATCATCAGCTTNTTATTTATTGCTGAGCACATTTTCCAGACATCACATTGGTTAGTTTGGATCATCAGCTTGGTTGTGTCCCAAGCCAAGCCCTGCACACCAGTCTGGTCACTGGTGGGCAGAGTGAGCAACAGAGAAGGTCTTGGCACTGTACACCCTCTGTTCAGCAGTGGCTGAAACACTCCTGTGTTTCCAGCCTTGCTTTGGTCACAGAGTTTGAATGAGAAGCCAGTTACTTTTTTTTTAAGATGTGTTTGCTGAAGATTACATGTTTTCATGCAACAAAACCAAGTAACATTTCCTTTCTTTCCCTGGTGTGTTTCAAACTCTCTTTTCCTTAGTAGCATTAGCAGTGCATGATTCTGAAACAGTGATATTCCTGCCGGGGCCAGGTGGTCCTTTTCCTTTAATTTAGGTTCCAGGTATTGGAGTTGGTTGCTTTGCAGTAATTATTAGTTGCATTTGCTTCTCAAGCTGAAGGCAATTTTAGTACCCATTACAGGAAAGATTTTTTTAACAAGGTAATTAGCTATTTACCAGCAATTGTTGCAGTAAAATAAGAAAAACTTCCACTGTGCTATGTGATGTGTTTTTGCTCTTATCTCTGATGCAGATTCTCAGTTATGTTAATTGTTTTAGTTTGATGGAAGCCAAATTCAGTAGTAGTTTATATACCTGGGGATATGGTCTATCTTTTTTCCCCCTTTTATAAATTTATATTATTAACTTGTCTCATTCCTTCTTTTGGTATCCATTTTTTCCCTGCTGTCTGCTTTAATGAACTCTTACCACAAAACCCCTAAAAAAAATAACCATTACTTTTAAAGATGTATATCTGTGCACAAGTCTGAAAGAGCTTTTGCTAGGGAATAATCAGCTTTGAGAAAACAAGTCTTTAAAAGTTCAGGGATGTGGTAATTAAACTTCCATGCATAAATTCTTCATTTTGCCTCCCCACTTGAGGTATCCAGAGCCTGTTCTCTTTCACAGCACTTGACATTTTGATAGACTTTGCATTTTAAGCCAGTTTCATTTTACCTCCCTCAACACCTAGTTCAGTCTGATGTCATTTGTAGATTGGTGAAACAGAGACAGAATGCAGCTTGGAAAAGTTTGATTGCTTGGAGAACATTACATAGGAAATCTCTTTTAAAAGCAACAAGATGATTTAATTCTTGGATGCTTTACACATAACAAAATACAGATTTTTCTTGCCTCTTTTGCTACACACCTTCCAGATACAGAAGTAAAATAAAAGAGTGTTAACAGCTTGATGATCCTTGTGGGTTCCTTCTGGCTCAAAGAGTATTCTTTGAAACTCTCACTAACTTTATAACTCTGACTCTGTGGAGAACCAACTCTCAGAATCAGTAAAATGGCCTCTCCTGCTTTTGCACCTTTTGTAGTTTTATACTCCTGCCCTTTGAACTATTCAAGTCTTAACCCATGACTTCCAAAACCTCAGCTCCCCTGACCTTGTTGTCTGTGGGACTTTCTTCTGCGTGCAACACTAAACATTATTTTTCAAACATCAGCGCAGCACAAAATCTAAAAATTCATGCTCAGAATCCACAGAGAAAGCCCTGGTCCTGCACAGCTGTGACCCCAAATCTTAAGTTCCAGCGCAGCTTCTTGAGCCCTCCTCCTCTCCAGTGGACCCAGAGCCCCTCCTGGAACCCTGCAGAGTGACCTCAGTCCCAGGTGCCTGCAGGAGGTCCCAATATTAACATTTTTATGCTAATCCAGAGTCTAATTCTCAATAATCCTACAGTTAACACTGATGGATTGCAACCCTCCCTCCCCTGGTGTTAGGCTGACCCTTCCAGGAGCCCTCTGGGTGTCAAGGTATCTTCTTCAGCTCTTCTGAAGAAGAAGGTGAGAAGGAGTTGTTATGGTGAATCATCCTCAGCATTTCTGGTTCTTCTCCAAGAAGATTCTAATGTTGCCAACAGGCAGTTTCTTCCCTTTCTGAGAGGTAGCTGATTATTGATAATGCTAAAATGACTATGTTCTCATTCTCATAGTGGGTTATTAGTTGTTTGGTACACTGTACATACTTATCAGTCTATTCTGAGAGAAGTACTGTAATTACCCAGCATTTGGGATGTAAATTTTACTGATTGAGTTTCTTAAATGAGAGTTTGTTAAAACAGCAATGATTTTCTTCTGAGGATTATTTTCTTAATAATTATTGGCCTGATCCAGACTGTGCTTAAATGTTCTAAAAAGAGGGGAGAAAAATTAAAGCTGCATAGAGCAGGAAGAAAAAAAGCAATTAGGTGATATTGTGAATATATTTATCACATTAAATACATGGGAATGTTTTTGATTTCATACTTCATTTCCACCATCATTACCGTATTCTTTATCTAACAAAAATATACAGTTAATACACCTCCCTAATTTCTCCTCTTCAAAGAAATTCCACCCCAGGAACTTTATCAATATGTGGAGTATTTCCTGGTGACAGTGTCATTTAGTGTGCTGAGAGGGGCCTGCTAGTGAGAGCAAATGAGCTTATTTGGGTGTCACTGCTAATTGAGTTCTAATGTTGGAGTTCCTTAACACAGAAGGAAAAGCAGCACTGCAGCCAAGACTTTCCTATTAACATTTACAGCATTAAGTGGCATTTGAGGTACTAAAATCACAGTTCAGCTGAGAAGGTACTATTAAGTTTTTGTGCTACATTTACAACTTCTATTAAAAATATATCAGTTATGGGTTCTGTCATTTTGCTACAGAACAACTTAATTTGACAAAAAGGCCAGTGAACTATTTTGGTAGCTTTTTACAGTGATAGTCTTAAATAACTGTTTACCATAATCATAGACTGTAGCATTTGCATATTTTAATTGCTTTGCCCATCATTCCCTTGTTCTAGATGGAAAATACCTATTTGATAGGGTTCATGGTTTAAAATCAGTGGATTTAGTTGCTCTTCTCTTGTGCTGTCCATGCCTGAATCAAGAATGTTCTGGTAACTGAATACAAGAAGTGCCTCTGATTTAGAAAATCTGATGTAATAAGCAGGAACATCAAATAGCTGCCCACAGGAATTTGTCAGTCCTGGCAGGGTACACGTGTCTCTCTGGTAAGAGTTTATGGGAGATTCTGTCCTTTGCAAGTCTTTCCATGAGAAATGTGAGACTAGAAGGGCTGATGCTTTTGATCTTGTTGTTCCTCCCAGGCTCATCAATCTTAAAAACTTCTGCTTTTGGGGGTTTTCATGGATAAAGCACGTTCCCATATTCCTTACAAACGGGATGCTGTGGGACTGATTAGACACATTATCCTGCCATGGGTAGCCAAAAACATTCTGCAAACTGTACAAAATTCTAATAGATGACAATAAAAAATACTGTGTGATGCAACATTTGTTTGCATTTCATTTATTGCCATGATTGGTTGTGTGATCAACCATAGTAGACCCTATGGGCCAGGCCTGAGTGAGAAAAAAGTTGTTTAATACATGAGTTTTTGAAAAGAAAGAGAAGAATAGTGAATAAATAAAGTAGAATTGAATTTTCAGTAAGCTCAGAGGATCACTAGGTAAAATCTGATGTCTAAGGGGAAAAGGGATTCTGGAAGAGTTGGTAGATACTTAAGGAAGAAATATTAAGACTAGAAAAAGCTATCTTAAAAAAAGAAGGCACAGGAAGATTAGTGACACACCAAGCTGGCTATAAAATGAATTCTTCAATGATTTCATCATGAAAAAGAATCCCATAGAAAATAGAAAAGGAGTCAAAGTTTTAAAAGTGTAAATATAAAATAAATAGCACAGAAACATAAGCAAAACATCAAAAGACCTGATACAGCTCACAAGGCACATAAACAATAAAAGGCAGGATTCTGCAAGTACATTATTAGTAAAAGAAAAATGAAGGAAAGAGCTGATCTGCTCCTTAGATGAGAAAGAAAATAAGTGATAGCTGATGTTTTTAGAAGATCAGAGCATTAATATCTCTTCTGCATCAGTTTTAACTATAAAGCTCTGCTGTGACAATTGTAAAGGAACTCCCATTAGTGTCAAAGGAAAAAGAACTGGTGATAGTACAGGGAAAGATCAGACTGGGGCCTCCTTTGTAAATCAGATGCTTACACATCAGCTGATCTGGGAGAAATTCACTTAAACTGCTGGAGAGAGTTGATTGAAGATCTTTGAGTCATCAGCAGGTATCCTGGAAACAGAGGTGGCTAAAGGTCCAGACAACTGCAAAATGGGAAGCATATTTGGCTATTTGAAGGAAGAGGACAAAACAAGAGGCTGGGTTTATGAATTAGGTAGAATTAAAATGAAACAAACTCTTTATAAACACACAAAAGCAGTGAGAACATTGATAGAACAGCATCGTGAAAAAAATAACATCAACACCACCATTTGCTCTTCTTTTCCCAGGTGCATTATTGATATGTGTGAGGTATTAGGTATTGTATAAATCTTCATTTTTTTATAAAGCCTGTAACACACCTCATAGCAGGATATTCTCATTAATAAGCTAAATATATACTCTGGAAGAAATTGTTATGGAGAACCTTAGAGAATCATATCCAGGAAGTATTTTTCAGTGGCTCACTGTCTAACTGTGGAGATTCACTGAGAGTGAGGATGTAGAAAGTTAAGCAGGATATTAGGAAAAAATTCTTCAAAGTAAGTTTTACTGGAGAAATTATCTTGGACTGTTACAGAATGCCAGCCCTTCTAGGAATAAATTAACCATACTTACCTCAGAAATAGTTTCAATACAGTTGGTCTTTCCATGGGACAGAAAAATAGTCTAGATTTTCTTTCAGAGCTTTTCTTTATCTCTTAATATTTGTACTCATTGAATGCAATGCTCATCATTTTCCAAAAGGAAAAAACCCACAACCTACTTTTATTTTCCCCATATAAATTAATAAGATTGTTTAAATTCAGTATGCTTTAGTTTTGGTTTGAGCTTCAAGAAATTTCTGTGGCTTAAGCATACTTCTTAGTCTAAATTCAATTTGAAATTGAATCTCCTGTAATTGCTTATTCAGGAGCTTTGAAAAACAAATGGTGTATGTACCCTGATCCATTTACAGGATTTCACGGCTTAAGTCATTGCTTTGTCCTTGAATGCTTTGAACCTACAGTAATAATTAAAGAACAGTATTTAAAAATGTATGACTTCATATCATACCTTCCTAACAGTATTATACTTAATATTCTGATCTCCAGTGCATTGGTATTTCAGATCTCCTTGGAGTGTTCTTTATAAAATAAAGGGGAAGGCCACTGTCCTTTCTCCACTGCCCTTTAAACACAGACCAGTCTCTGATGACTCTAAACAAACAGGGCTGATCATGAGACTTCACACCTAGATGTGATTATCTCCACTCATTTATGTTAAGTATGTGTATAGAATTTAATTAGAGGAAGGACTTCTGTGATCTTCACTAATAACAAAATGGTGCTGGAAAATCCTGCCTCTCTAGGATTTCCTTCAGTGTTGTTCTGTCACAGGTGTTTGTATCTCAAGGTATTGATCATTCATAAAATGGATGATGGGCCAGACATGAAGCAGGTGTGAGTTGTGTGTTTAATATCCCTTTCCTGTTCTCTCCTGCTTGCCCTCAAGGTAACAGGCAACAAGGTGTGCCAGTGAATCTCCAACTGGAGTGAAACACACTGAAATAACTGATTTTTACAGTTGTGGATTATTTACAGACTGACATGAACACAAACAATAATTTCCATGTCCCTTCCAGCCATGCAGTTTGAGCACAAACTCACACATCAATACTAACATAAATCACAGAATGGTTTGGGTTGGAAGGGACCTTAGAGATCATCCAGTTCCACCCCCTGCCATGGGCAGGGACACCTTCCACCAGCCCAGGTCGCTCCAAGCCCCGTCCAACCTGGCCTTGGACACTTCCAGGTTGCTCTGACAGTGGACACACTCCAGTAGTAATCAGGGTTAGGAAGGCAACAAATAAATGTGGCAGAAAGGAAAAATTCAAGCTAGATCACAAAAGAAGGAGGTAAGGGAAGATTTTAATAAATGGATGAACTGGTTTTCTCTTAATCAAGGACATAAATTTGGCTGAGTAGACTGTGATCAGGGACTCTGATTCAGCTTCTTGTCATCAACAGTTCTCCCAACCTGACACCTCCTCATTCCTGCTGCCAATTCACAGAGCTGCAAATTTGGAATCTTTTGCAGCTGATTTAAGTATCCTCCATACACAAACAACTTAGGAGCAATTTAAAGTGAATCACTTGATCCATGGCAATGTGAGAGCCATGGCCAATTACATTTAGCCTTCAGGACTGAAAAATGGACTGAGCTTTGAGAAGATCAGAGAGATCAGATGGGTGAAAATAAACAAGGATGCTGGTCAGGAATTGTCAAACTCTGAAATTCTGAACTCAATTTTTCATTAAAAAAATTAACTAATACCAACCAACCTTTGCTGAAACTGTCAGTTATCTTTCCTCTGTATTTAGGGTAGATAATAGCTGTGATACGTGATTCATCATGCACAGCCTCCTTCATTATGCAAGCACAAATAAACTCAGATATGGTAAAAACTGAGATTAGTCTTTATGCCCTTTATTCTGAATACAAATCTCTTTACATCACTGACATTGAGGGATCCCAAAAAAGTAATATAAATAAAGGCAAACAGATATGAGTAGCACATTTTGAATCATGCATAATTAAAAGTTCAATTTTTCTTCAAGAACAGTGTCACATGAATGACCTTTCGCACTTTCAAATAGTGTAAAAAGCTTCCAAAAAACCCCTAAAACTGCCTTTTAATTATTGTGCAGTATTTAAATTGTCATAATCTTTAAAGATGGAGCTGATATTGCTGCTTGTTAGAGTTGCCAGCTTTGGCATGAAGGGTTCTGTTTTCAGTTGCTTATGGCTACAAGTCTGTGAAGGACTTGCCAATATTTTTGTATGAAAATTCTGCTGGAGGACAATTCCCCACAATCCCAAATTCTCTTCACAGTAGACAATTGGCAACATGGTAAAGTAATTTCCAAAGAGAAAATGGTTATGGAAGGGTTTGGTTTATTGTACCAGAGAGAGTCACAGTTTTTCTCTTTAAAAAGAACCAAAAGTTGTTGCTTTAAAACTGGAAAAAGATCTTTGACAGAGGAAAGTTCTCAGTGTTGACAAAGCTGCCTGGCTTGGAAAAATTGCACGTTATGCCAGTTGCAAGTGGGTCAAGCTGGACCATTTTTAGGGCCCAGCAATAAAGACCTGTTCTCACTCTAATCCTGTTTAGAAACTGAGATGGAAACCAAGCCTTTGGAGTCTGTTTATCCCCCTGTCTCTGAGCCCACTGGGTATTGATGACAGAAAATGCCAATCCACTGTTGCTATCAGTTAATTGCAGTTGCAGGCAGCAGAGTTGTGAGTAGTAAAGGCTTGATTTCTGACAAGCTCTGTTGCCACTGGTGAGGCTTCCAGGAGAATATTGCATGTTAACATCTTTTCCAATTGTTAAAGAAATGCAGATTGAACAGAAAAGGGACACAGAAATGCTTTGAGGTGAAGGATGTATTTTATAGAATTGACTCTCAGATGACCTTGCAGTACTTTGCAATGTACAGAACTCTTAATTCCTCACAGTTGGAATTTTGGCAACACTCTCTACTTTCAGTTTGAATTTCACCTGCTCACTGCTGAACTTTGTGTACTTTTTTGGTGAACTTTGTTAATTGTAAGTAGGCATTTACCTGCTTCCTGCACACACTTGGAATGTGCATTTGGACTTAGAAGGTGTTTTGAAAGGCTTCTGTTCTAGAGGTTACAGTAAAATGCATAACCTAGCAGTTTCTGACAGATAAGAATTATATCCATCTTTCTCCCTGCTCAGAAACATTTATTTTTCAGTTATTTTGCAGGAAGCTCCATCCATACCACGTAAGTGACAGCACAGGATTTTTGGCTTGTCAGCTGCACATGCTTGTCATGTTCAGAGTGTGGCAAATTACTCTGCTCGGGACAGAATGCACAAAAAGTGTCAAACAGTCAATTAGAAGTACAACTAAAAATACTCACAAGCCTAGTTCTTGTAGCTCAATTTATCTGCCTATAAAGATAAGACAATAAGACTGTTGGTGTTGACAGCTTTGAATAAGTTACCCTAAATTATAGCTATGTGGAAATTAATGTAGGAATTTAGAACTTTTGTGAGTGTGTCTGTGAAAATTGCTTAAGTTTATTCAGACACTTTTAGATAAACTAAAAAAAAAATTGGCATGAGAATGTTGAGAGGGATAGACCAGAGAAGGCACCAGGATGATCAGAGGGATGGAGCAGCTCTGCTGGGAGGAAAGTCTGGGAGAGTTGGAATTGTCCAGCCTGGAGAGGAGAAGCTTTGGGGTGATCTTACAGTGTCTGAAGGAGCCAACAAGAAAAATGGACTATTGACAAGGGCCTGGAGTGACAGGACAGGGGGGGATGACTTGATTAAAAGGCTGTGCTGATGTGCTGCCTTTAACTGGTAAAATCTGGAGATTCAGTTGTGCCTTGAAAATGTCCTAAATTTTAAAGAGTGTTCACATTCACTGAGTAGCAGAATTTGGCCACTACATTTAAAACAAACCACTGACTATATTTCTGTTTGGTTTTTTTTAATTATTCTAAGTTTGGATAGGTATTACCTTTCTTTTTCCTGATCCTGCTTCTCCTTTATAAGCAATAGGTTTTTTTATCTTTGCCTTTTTGGTGTCAACTTTTAAAATGTTTATGCATGTTTAATTTTATGCACTGGCAGTGTTCTTAGGACAGATAAGTACATGCAAAAAAATTTCAAGTGGGAAGAAGAATCCAGCCTCTTAGTGAAGCTGGGGAACTTTATCTTGGCTATTAAAATGGGACAGACACACAAAAATATCTGGACTTCTCTATTTATCAGCACTTTTCAAAGCATTCAAGCGTGGAAGTCAGAGACAGCTACAGCCACTGGTTGCTGGGTCTACACAGGTATCATGTTTGTAACCATTAGTATGCAGACAGGAGATGATTAAATGCACTGGTGATAAAATGTGACACCATATTATAAATGAGAATGGAAAAGGAATTTATAACCATAAATCATGTATTAAAATATATGTGACAAGCTCAGACTGATGAAGACAATGCAGAAGTAACAAATACTGTATATGTCAGTTTTATCATAAAAAACCAGATGTTTTCTTCTTGTAATGTTTTATTTTATGTCTTTTTTGTGGTTGTTTAAATTCGTTTGTCTCAGGGAAAAACAACAACAGAGGTGTGGCCATGGCACATCTGTTAACTCTTGTTGGGAATCAGTCAACATTCCTTTCTAACAAGACCATAAAATACACAAAATTCTAACTTTACATAAATACACAAAATTCTAAAATTTTAATGTTTAAAGGCACCAATCAGGGTTGGGCAGGTGTGTATCAGGTGTTTCTATGAACATGGGGGAAAATATTTTGGCTGAACTATTTCAAAATTGTCCAAGCAGGACAGAAAAAGCCCCTGTTTCAACAGGCACAAGAGATAAAGATGTTTGTCTGAGGTCACACAGAAGGTCAGTGGTAGAACTTGGTTATGTGTCAATGAAAGAAATCTTATTATTTCTTTCTTCTGGATAGTCAGGATAGCACTGGTTTTAAATTAATTTATCAGAATAATACTTTCGAATTCCCAAATACATAAAATTTAGTTGAATAGCAAGTTTACAGTCTCACTTTTGGAAACTATTTTTTTCCTAGACACGTTCAGTCACTCAGTAATGAAAAAAAATTGTGATTGAAGTAAAATTTCTATTAAAATTCAAATGACTATTCATGGAAAATACTTTATTCATTCTACTCTGATATTTATGTATTCACCAGAAATATCTATGTGCCCAGAGAGTCTGGACTAAATTTCTTAAGTGCATGACTGTAATCTGGGGGAAAAAGTGTGGTAAAATTTGGAAACAGTTTTCTCAATCTATAGCTTTGATCTTGTTTGCATTACACCTTCCACCACCCTTTTTTTTTTTTTAGAAGAGAAAATATTCTGGTGACTGCAACAATTAAGCTCAGGAAAAGACTTTTATTTCAGAAAACATACAAAACCCCTACTTAACTGGATAATGTTAAATCTGATATAATTTCTGGAATAAGAATGAAAAGCAAGTGTGCAAGGTTGGAAATTTTCTGACTTAAGTGAACTTGTAGGCACAACACGGGGGTCTGGCCTTTGAAATATTTCCTTAGCCAAGAGGAGGCCACTGGTTTCTGTACTTGGCAACTCTCCCTCAGTGAGGAACAGAAAGTTTTCCCTCAGGGAAAGAAAACCCCAACCTCTGACAGGAGGGGGGAGCCGGGGGGGGGTCGGGCTCCTGTCAGGGAGTTGCAGAGCCAGAAGGTCCCCCCTGAGCCTCCTTTTCTCCAGGCTGAGCCCCCCCAACTCCCTCAGCTGCTGCTCCAGCCCCTTCCCAGCTCCATTCCCTTCCCTGCACACACTCCAGCCCCTCAATGTCCTTCCTGAATTGATGGATCCAGCACTGAACACGGCACTTGAGGTGTGGCCTCAGCAGTGCAAACATACTCTGCTATCCCCTACATTTTTTTTGTACCTCACACAAATGCAGCAGCATTTTGTGTTGACGTTGCTGTGATTTAGCAGATGAACACATTTTATACTGCAGAGAGATATTTCTTTTGAAGGTAGTCTTGGTAACCACAGCAAATGTCATGACAGATAACTGTCATCCTTAATTGTTCCAATTACACCGTGACCACTACTTACCAGAAAAAAAATTGCACATTTTATGAATAATTGTTAAAGAAATTGAAACAGAAATAGTATACAATTAGAGAGCAGGAATTATATTAAGTGAACTGTATGTACTCATTATCTACAGTATCATTATTTTGTGGTCAAAAATATACATTAGCTCTGATGACAGTGTGATATTTTCAGGCAAATATTATTGTGTTGTTAATAAGATAAATTCTTTCAGAATAGCCTCTAAGACACCTTGATGTTGTGTGTCACATTTCAGAACATACAAAGCTTATTTTCCTCAGTAAATGAACTGTCATTTTATTCACATCTGTATATTTTAGCACCTCTTCCCCCATTGTGATCAGTAGCAATTCAAATATAGAACTCAAATATATACAGGAGGTAGGAATGTCTCAATATGCCTTCACACAAATAGAATAAGAATTTTTGTCATCAGCAGTGGCTCAGGTTATTAATTTTGAGACCAGAAGCTTGACTACCATGGTGATATTTGTTGTCTCCTTCAGTCTTCCTTCTGCTGTGTATTTTGTAGATCTGTGCGTGGACCCTGCACAGGGATGATGTGTAAATGTGTGAAGAGTTCCATGTTTTTGGGGTATTTTTCTCTTCTTCCAAGTAACAAGAGGTAGGATGAGAGGAAATGGCCTCAAGTTGCAGCAGGGGTGGTTTGGGTTGGAAATGTGGGCTTGAGGACATGGATTACTGGTGGCCTTGGCAGCTCTGGATTAAGGTTTGGACTCAATAATCTAAAAAGTCTTTTCTGATCTAAACAGTTTTATGGTTCCATGATTCTGATACACCTGGTGCGTTTGGGCACACTAAGAACAGTTTAAATACAATGATAAATGATCACAAAGATGCTCAGAGGGTTGGAACATCTGCCCTGTGAAAACAGGCTGAGAGAGTTGGGGCTGTTCAGCCCTAAGAAGGATCCAGAGAGACCTTATTTCTCCTTCCAGTACATAAAAGGGGCTTCCAGAAAATCTGGAGCAGGACTTTTTCCCAAGGCATGTAGTGACAGGACAAGGGGGAATGGTTTCACACTGCCAGAGGGCAGGGTTAGTTGGGATGTTGGGAAGAAATCCTTCCCTGTGAGGGTGGGGAGGCCCTGGCACAGGTTGCCCAGAGAAGCTGTGGCTGCCCCTGGATCCCTGGAAGTGTCCAAGGCCAGGTTGGATGGGGCTTGGAGCAACCTGGGCTGGTGGAAGGTGTCCCTGCCCATGGCAGGGGGTGGAATGAGATGATCTTTGGGATCCCATCCAATCCAAACCAGTCTATGATATGATTATTCTCCCTATTCTTTTCCTTAACCCTTTAATGCACTGTGATAGAACCCTCCTTGCAGTCTGCTGTTTTTGTTTCCAATTTTTTCTGATGAGCAGAGAGAATTTACTTTCATTGCAAACTATATTTTCCAAGCAAGAAACACCCCTCCTTTCCCAGGTGTATTTAATGTTTTATCAGGTTTCATCCAGCCTCTCACAAACATTTGAATAGTTGTGATTTTTCCAGCATGAATATGTAATTTGGGTGTCAGTAAGAAATTAATATAATATTAAGATAATGAATAATAATGGATAAGTAATATATAAAATAGGAGCTGAAATACCACAAGGATAGACTCTGAATTCAACAGAGATCAAGATTCACAGTTTGATTTTAGCTTTGTTTCTTTTTCAACTAAGTAAATTTTTGACTTAATATAAATCAATAAAGCTAAGGATAATTTAATGAAAAGACACAAATTGTATTTTCTTTTTTCTTCAAAATAAATTAATTCACAGCATGCTTTATCTTGTTTAAAACTCAGCCCTAGAGATAGCAAATAAGATTCTTTTAATGTGGAAAAAATAAACTCAGTGCAGTGGAGAGGAGTTTAACAACATTGATAAATAAATATCTAAACATCAATACTTGTTAGCATTCCTTTAACTTCACTTTTCTCCTATTTAATGAAAATCTTACACTCTTTCTTAACACTAGAGCACTATTGATTATAAAATATTATCATTTGCTGTGTGAAAGCCCAGTTTATACAAATATGTAAACATACAACTATGAAAAAAAAACCACCGAAAAAACAGCTAAATAAATTCCAGCCAAGATAGTAATTTCACAGTACTTAATCCAAACAAATAACCTGTCCTGAAGCTTGAGTATGTCTTGAAAATCTTGGCTAACAACTGTGTTTGTGCCATTAAAGTGACCTGATGCAGAAGGTGGACATCAGCAAGTTTAGGTGTTGATCTGCCTTCCTCTAAACACTTATCTTTAAGAAAATCATTAGATGATTAATTCATAAAATCACAAAATGGCCTGGATTGGAAGGGACCTGAAAGCTCATCTCATCATTCATCATAATTAGAACTCTGCTGACTTCTGAAGGAACTCATACCATTACAAAAGCCTCAGCCATGGATGAGGAAAATCTGTCTCCTCTTGCCTAAATCACGGCTCTAACAGCAGCATATTCCAGTTAATTCCTGCTCCAGGTGTATAAAAAGTGATAGGAAATCTCACTTGAGGAACACTTAGGATTTTGCAAGAAGACACATGGACTTCTGTGCACACTGAAAAGATGGAGAAGTGTCAGATCTAAGTGCCAGATTGTGTAAGATAGAGAATATCCTACAAGTGCCATGATTTCTTGTGCTCCTGTGGAACGAACACTGTGAGGCCACAGGACACTTATTAACACACATTTTGATTTAGGCAAGTTGGGGCTGCTGTGCAGCCTTTACCTAACACCCAAAAGGAGAGATTTGTTTTAATTATCATATTTTGGGCTTACTGCTCAGATCCTGCCTGTGATTATGTCCTGTTTGATGCAAGACATTCAACCTTTTTTTGTTGATGGATGGGGTTTGTCATAATTTTAAGGGAAATACGTTTTGAAAACATTATTCAAAAATTTAAAACTTTGCAGATAAGGTGAAGGCTGAATGGATTATGATCCACTTATGCAGAAAGATTGGCCAAAAGGGTTTCTGGCTGTGTGATTTTCATATGACCTACTGAGGACACTCTGAGCCTACTGAACTCCAGCTGTATCCAAGCAAACCAGCCCTCAGCAGAACCAGAAGGAAAACCTGAAGATGTGACATTACAAAAGGCAAACATCTCTACTACTGCTATGCAGAAATAAAGTGACAAACTATGGCAAAAATTCAGACTATAAAAAAATGTACTTTTTATCTTATTGCACTAGGAAAAAAAACCCCAAAAGAATGTAGGAATAAACTGTATTTGCTGAGTTGATGGTGATGCTATCAGAGCTTCTCTCCATGGCTGTCTGTAATAAAAAAATCTATAGAAAACCTGAAAATTAAAGCAGTGAAGTATCAACATTACCTGGACACAGTCAAGGGCAGTTTCTTCCTTAGTGAAAGAGTGAAAGGCTTGCAGAGGGAAACATGGTTAGCCCTGCAATCAGTTTGCCACCTCTTTCTCCTGATTCTCTTAGCTCTGTTACAAAATATTTTGGACTACTTCAGATTTTGGGGTAAAATTCAAATGTGTCTTGTTATTGTTAAAACTTTGTATGAATTATAGAGGTGTATTCCAGGCTTTGGACTTCTTTGCTTATGTAAAAAGAGAGAGGCAACCTTGACAAAAGCAGTTTTCATTTCTCTGACTAATGTTATACTTAAGGAATTCCACTAAATTCTGTGGATGTATCCAAACTTTCCAAATTGCATCATGCACATGATTTTTCACGCCTTATGTCACAAGGAACTGTGGAAATGCAAGTTGTATCCTGTATTCCTGCTGAGGACTGGAACAGAGAAACATGATGAAATGTATGAAATATTGACTTAATTCCCTGAAAATTTGTCCTTTCCATCATTTCTGCAGTTTTAGATGAAGAATAACCTCTGGAATGGAGCATTTGCATTTTGTGCCAGGCTTGCTTTATATCACTTTGGAAAATATCACAATGAATCCTATGGAAACATTATTAGAAAACAATGCTTTATTAAGGCTCCTTGGTCTGCTTAACAGCTCCTATATCTTCTAGTAACAAGTATCAACATCATTTTTTAATGTATTTTATTTTGCATTTTTGACATTGCAAAAGGAGCTTCCCAAATTAAGCCATTATTTTAAAATTTGCATGGAAATGTCTGTTTTCTGGTGACTTTCATAAAAGTTTAATGAAACTGGAGCTATTAGGTTCAGTTTTTTCTTCTGGAAAGGACTCTGGCTGGTGGACCACATGATATGTTTACATTCTACGTTGCCCCAGCCTATCAATTAGTTAACATGCTTATGAGATTGTCCATTTAAAACAACATTTTTACACTACATACAGCCTTGTAAATCACAGGATGCTGACAGCATGAAATGCCAGCTGTGAAATGAGAAACTGATGAAAACGCAGTAATTCTGAATTTTAATATAATATAAATCATGTCAGCAATATTTGTGAATAGCAGCTGTCAAGATTTCATTTGAACTGCATGTATTATGGTATTTTTATATTCTGTTCTTTTCTGATAATTTAGACCTTCCTCTGCCCCCTCCCAACCTTTCCAACCTTTGCAAGGATGGAAATTCCTGAAAAAATTTTGACTGAATGGCATGAAATGGATTGTCACAACATTAAAACAGAAAGAATAATGGTTTCCCACTGACAGAGAACAGGGTTAGGTGGGATATTGGGAAGGAATTCTTGGCTGGGAGGGTGGGGAGGCCCTGGCACAGGGTGCCCAGAGAAGCTGTGGCTGCCCCTGGATCCCTGGAAGTGTCCAAGGTCAGGTTGGAGGGGGTTTGGAGCAACCTGGGCTGGTGGAAGGTGTCCTGCCCATGGCAGGGAGTGGAAAGGGATAGTCTTTAAAGTCTTTTCCAACCCAAACCACTTTGTGATTCTGTGATTAAAATTGTGTTCAAATATACCACATTAATAATACCGGTATTATTCATTTAAAAAACTTGATATTGCATTAAACTTTTGAAAAGTCTGTTTTATTTAAAGATGGGAACACAAGAAGTGATGGGGAATTCCACCCAGCAGATTGTGATCTCCACAGTGTTATCATGCAAAGAAATCCAGTAGGTTTGAATGGTTCTTTACTGGGGTGGTTTAGATACAGAAGCAGTTGCAGACTCAGATCAGCAGTGTGTGCAATCCTGTATCTGTGAACTGCCTTGCAGCACTGTTTGCTTGCTGAGAAGATGGAAAGCAGGCTGGAAGGCCTAAAAGGAACAACTATTTCCTGAGGTTTTTGTTACTGTGTACCCATCTAAAGCAAAAGAATTTGTCCCTGACAGCAAAAACCTCTGTTTTCTTGTCTGTTCTCTGGAGTCTGTTTTTTGTTCCCATCACCTCCTAAGGCACCAGTGAAAATCAGGAAATTCTGCTGTGTTTGAATGTGCTCTGAAATGCTGGTGGTTCAGTGAGTGATACAATCACAGCTAAATGAGTTGCCTCTAGGATAAAGAATTCAGATGTCTGTCAGTGCAAGTGACCCGATTTGTATTGAGTTTCAAGAAGACAGAACTGAATTGCTGGCATAATTTAATATGATTTGCTTCAAAAATCAATGTCTTAAATCATTTAACCCTATTCTTTGCACAGCAGCAAACAAACAGCATTAAACAGTTGTACCACAAAGGTGTGAGGGGCAGATTTTCCTACAGACAGCTCCAGTTTTCACTTCCTAAAACTGGAAAATGCAGTGGTGAGGAAGCTGTTTGCCTTCAGAGGAGGGAGCAGGTAACATTTCAGCTCCTGCTTTGATTTCCCAATCAGTGTCACTTGGCCTTTCCAGCGTTTAGGTTGGGTAATTAATTTCCATGGAAGGCTTGATTTGTTGTAAACATTGTGTAGGCACAGGTGCTGCTCGATGGTTCAGGGATCTCCCCTGCCAATCAGGGTGGCTCAGTGACTGGCATTCTGTTCCTTATTCTGTCTAATGTAGAAATAAATATGTAAAAGAAATGTAATTAAGAATTCTTTCATGAGGAAGCCCCCATGTTTCACTCAGCAGCATCATTTCATGCTCAACTGCAAGTGACTGTGGTGGAACCCAGAGGGCAATCACAAGAGTTAGAGAGCTGTAACATGAAGGGAAAACCTTCTGCATTTCCCAGTATACAGTCTGGACAGAGCAAAAGGGAATTTTGGCAAAAAGAAATGTAATTTGAAGAGAATGAGGTGTAAATCCACTATATAGGGGGAAGAAACTTGACAAAGAAATTAAAAAATAGCTTTTCAAAACATAAATACTTAGAAAACTGCTCCTGGATTGAAAGAAAAAAGGCCAATGTTTGCAAACACAAAGAAAAGAGAAAAACAGAGAAGAAGAGAAGAGAAGAGAAGAGAAGAGAAGAGA